>JANLJB010031136.1:0-53924 GCA_026212285.1 Bursera cuneata
TGTAAAGAAAAAAAGCAAACACGAATAAAGATGATATAAAGATAAAGAATATATACTTTGGAAAGGAAGATTAAAAGTTAAAACATAGTTGAAGAATCTAATGTTGTTTTACTTTATCTAATTGGTCACTGTTCTTCGCTTAGCACCTAGGTAACTAACCACATTTTGACATGAAATTTATAAAAAAAATCATAGATAAGAAAACAGCTAAAAGATAAATTTTGAAATTTCCATCAACTTTCCATTTTGAGTTAATAATCAACTTTTGCAAGTTACGTGTAGAAGACATTCTTGTTTGAAGCATGCTTCAAACTCAGCAAGTTGAATTTAATTTTTGGCATAAATCTGAAACAAATAAGATACAAAATTAATGATAAACACAAAATTTACCTGTAGAGGGGTTATGTGCGCATTAAAGAAATCTTGGGCCATGCGATAGCTCTGGTTCAACTCAGCACACATTGGAGTTGAGCTGAGACAGCTTTTAATCCTGTCCCATTTGAAAGGGCTTCGAACTCTTCTACGTAGCCAGCCAGAGAAATCATCTAGATGATATTCCAAGTAAGCCCTACTCGGTTCAATGTGGCCTGAGCCCCTAACGGTAACCATGTAGACGAAAACAACCAAGCAGGCCAGCAATATTATGAGAATGAGCATGGCTACAAGGTAGAATATAAGCAGCCACGGGATGCGCCAAAACCCTCCAATGAAGCCTGCAAGAGCCACAACCAAGATCAAAATGCCCAAGATAATGACTGGCCATTGTAAAATCTTTACACAAGAGTTGTCTGGCTCCATTGCAAGCCAGATTCCAGCACCAATGACTGGGATCGAGAGGAGCATGGCAACGAAGTTGATGGCTCCAATAACATTGTTGCTTAGCGCCATGTTGATGAGGGACAAATGTTGGAGATTTGAGTTTTGTGTGTTTTGTTTGTTGTTCTTGGGGATATGCAAATATGATAATGAACAATATTATGAAATGGAATTACTTAGACGAGCAGAGATAGATGAAGAAAAAGTGGGCACAATATGGAGCATTTGTCATACAACACAGTACTCGTTTTTGTTCCTTACCTTGGATCAATGAAATGGAAAGCTACTAAAGCAAGTAATAACAATATCTAAAGTTGGTTTTGCTCATCAAGTCTAAACGATTGAATACAACTTTTGAAAAGGAATACCTTGTAAAGGATCGAGGAGAAAAAAAGGAGGGAAAAAAGATAAGTTGCTTACAACTAATGCAATATGTCCTTGCAAGAACAAGATCAATGAAGACAGAGACAAAGTCACATACATGCTGTCAGATGCATAAACAAGTGGTTACGTATGATGATATGTATGCAAGTTCTCTATAAGCATATCTCCACCTTGAAGTTTTGTGAATGATTGGTACTTTAACTAGTAACTATTTAAGTAATTTAGTTATTGAGCTCGATTGCTGGATTTTATATAGTATGACTTACGTGTCCCTATCTCTTCCTCTCCTATGTCACATTGTGAGAGGGAGTTTTTACAAACAAAGAACAATACTGGGTGACTATAAGATTTCTTCTCATTATATCTATGCTTTTTACGTTTTTCAAAAAAAAAAAAAAAAAATTCCATGCTGATATCATGATTTTGTCATTATTATTACCTGTTAGTGCAAGAGGAGTTCTCTTTTTAAGTGAGTTTTATTTAGACATAGGATTCTTTACAATTTTGGTGGACATGCCTAACAAAAACACTCTTAAATTTGTATTTCAAGTGATGTGATTACGTAATATAGTTTGTGGTTATAATAATATCATTTATCGTATTATTTTTATTATTTAAAATAGAGAATATTGGTATGACATCATTTGAAATATAAAAATTTGAGAATGGGAATTCAAACCTAAAAATGAAATATTACTTGATCACTATATATATTATAGAGATTTACAAGCATTTTAAGATGAATACATGATATAATTAAGGATGAAATACGATGTAAAATTCTATATTTTTAGTATTACATTCCTGTGATGTATAATGTGATCCTTTTATTTTATTTTTTACATATAAAAGAATTGATAAAATCTAACTTATTTTTTTTTTCAATTGGTTTACTCATACAATATACATTGACAAGAATGTATACTTGTAGTAAATCAACTATTATAAAAAATTATGTGAAGTTAAGTTATAATAGTTTAATCCATATATGTGAAGTTAAGTTATAGTCAAATTCATCATTTATACATTTTGTTCACTTACCATTTATATATATGAATTTTTAAACTATAGAATTTGACCCTTAAATGAATAATAAGGCTTCAAACAGTTTTCAAAAATTCAAAATCCTATAACTCCATTTAGTTTGAACTCCAGAATCGGAAACGGAATCAAAATCAGAATGGGGTGGAATCGGAATCAGAATAGGCTCAATTTTATAAATTCAAATCGTAACACTAGGGTTCTCGGCCAAGTGATCGAATAATTGAACCAAGCCCTCGAATGATAGACAGCCTAGTGGCACTGTGTAAAGGTCTCATTGTGTGTGAACTTCGAATCCTATAACTTTAATAACTTTTTCAAAAAACCACAGAAACAGTTAACATAACATCGTTCAAGATAGGGGGTATAGTTAAATTTTTAAGAATTACGAGGGCTGTTGAGAAAAGCTAAACCCATTGGGGGCTCCAGGGAATTACCCAATACCCAATCCATTCCCTATCCATTTTCTTCTTTTGCTATCTTCTTACGCAAAAACGAAACAATGGCAGCATTAGAAGCATCAACACTTCCAATTTTCTCACTCTACTCTTCTTCTTCATTTTCTAAATCTCCCAAGCCGCCACCTTCCTCGGTAAAGCTCCTTCACATTTCCAATTCTACCCCTCCACTTTCTCGTAATTTCCCTCTCTTTCCTCTCACCAACCCAACAAGAAATTACCGCTTTCAGCTATGCTCTACTGTGGAAGAAACAGCGGTATTAGAAGCAAACCCAGAGCAAACGCAGAAACAAAATGTGAGGAAAAAGCTATTTGTGTTCAATTTGCCTTGGTCTTTCTCTGTTACTGATATCAAAGACTTCTTTGGCCAATGTGGAGCTGTTACAGATGTTGAGGTTCTTCTTTCTCTGTTTTTTTTCTTGAATTTTTTCTGGTTTTTTAAATTGATTATGTTATTTCTGTTATGCGGTTTTGATTGTGAGATGTTAATGTTAGATTATAAAGCATAAAGGCGGGAAAAACAGAAACTTTGCATTTGTGACAATGGCTTCTCCGGAAGAAGCTCAGGCTGCTGTTGATAAATTTGATACCTATGTGAGTTTGTTTCATAGTTGTGCTCCAAAATAAATTTACTTCTGTGTTACTTGTTATGGTTCTTATACTTATCTGTATTTGTTTCTGTTATATTTATGTTCTTAAATGGTCAAATTGGCATTGATAGATTTGAATTTATGGGCTTTTTCATCGGTTGAAATGCAATAAGAAAATGCATGAGAAGGGTGCTTTAGTTGTGTGAATGGAAGACATTTTTATGTAAGTCCTGCTCCACGTGGTGTTGATACTAGTACGATTGTTAAATACTAAAACGGAAACCTTAATACCTCTTGTTGCATATTTGTGTTTATATATTGGTGTTTATGAATTTCTGCCCTTCTTTTCTCCTTGAAGTGCCTGATATTTTAAAGTTTCAGCTTTGCTTTCACTGCAGACACTGTTTACCTTGCTCATTACCATACCGGATTAATGTATGAGTCCCATAAAAGTAGGTGGTTTAGTTTAGTTTCTGTATAGGAGAGTGAGAGTTTTATTTCTTTTTATGGGGTAGATACACAGATAGGATTTTTTCTCCTTTTTTCTGTCTATATTTCATGTTGGCCTTTTTTTCTCCTTTTTTCTGTCTATATTTCATGTTGGCCTTCTTTTCTCCTTTCTAGTTTTCGTATGCTTGTCATGGGTTGTTATGGTGATTGAATTTGAGATATGAAGCTTTTATCAACAGAAAACTACCATTTAGACAACAAGTTTGTTACCTTTATCTATGATTTTGTGGTGCAGGAATTGTCCGGGAGGATTATTAGAGTTGAGTTTGCAAAGAAATTCAAGAAGCCACGTCCTCCTCGTCCTCCGAGCCCCTCAAGTCCTCCGGCGGAAGAAACACAACCTGGAGATACACTGCATAAGCTTTATGTTTCAAATCTTGCTTGGAAAGTTAGATCCAGTGATCTCAGAGATGTTTTTACGGCCAATTTTAACCCCGTTTCTGCCAAGGTTGTTTTTGAAGCTCCAGGAAAATCAGGTGGGTATGGCTTTGTCTCATTTGCCACAAAGGAAGAAGCAGAGGCTGCAATTTCCTCTCTGGATGGGAAGGTAAATGAAAAAAATTTAACTGCTCCTCAATCACATTAGTGGATTGCTTAAATTGTAGTTGATCTGGCTAATTAGGCAGCACTCATTTTTATTGTGGTCTTCTTGTATACTTTTTCTGGACTAAGATTGTAATTCCTTGGTCCTTTTGTGAAATTACTTAGAATAACTTGGTAGAGTAATATTAACTGTTTTCTAGTTTGTAAAAATTACTTTTTGAGCTAGTTTTTTATTTATTTGTGTGGTCAGCTTGTATGCAGTTCTTCCTCAAGAAAATTTTCTGTTTATGTTTGTAGAACCTTTCCATTGGTTTCCGTGATTATGTGTTATTGTTTGCTTTCTATGTTGTCAAATAAGTAAATGGCTAATGTGAATTGAACCATAAGTTAACTCATTGGTAAGATAAATCCAATTCTCACAAACCATAGTAAAAATACTGGTTCACTCTTTTGTTTACACTTAAATTGGCCAGATAATATTGCTTTCGATAATTTATTGTGCTTCTGATTCTCTCCTGTCACTCTGCTCTGAGATTCATGATGTATCTTTTCTGATATAAAATGTACTGTTAAGTCCAAAGAGTGAGTATAAGGCATGCATTTACAATATCACGGGAAATTTTGATTTATTTCTTTTGCAGTTTCCAATTAGCAACTCTCTTTTTTTGGCTAAAGGGAGCCTTTGGGTGACTAGAACTAACAATGCATAGAAACTCTAATTGTTTCAAAGTTATTAGATAATTGTCTAGAATGGAGATGGACAAGGAATGTGTTATAATATATACTTCCCCATGATGTTTAGAAAAAAGTATTTTTAAGCTTTAAGAAGCTGTAAATTGTTAGAAATCTAATAGTTGCTCTTAGTGGTTATTTAAATTTTCAGTGTAAACTTAGTTTTAACACTCAAAGTCACTGAGTTACCTGCTTGTTGATTATTGGGAGCATAGTCCATAAATTCTTGCATTTGATGGCACCATGTTTAGTTTGCTGGGTTACTAGTCCACTTGCTTCCATATATACTGGTTTCATAACAAAGTGGCTATTTTCGCAAAGGTGGTAATAACCACTTTGTGACTTGTAATATGCATTTTTATGGTGCATAATCTTTATGTTGTTGTCTAAGCAGGTGGAGATTTCTTGATCCTTTTATTCTTCATCCTACAGGAGTTGATGGGCCGGCCACTTCGTTTGAAATTCAGTGAAAGGAAAGTTGATGAATCTGAAAATGAGAAGGAAGAGGAAGACATAGCTGAGGAAGAGAAAGATGTACCCGAGGATCATCCTCCAGAGTCTTAGATTCATATCCAAAATAGCTGTAGTTTGCAGATTACTGCTGCAAATGTTTCAGAAGCTTAAAGTTTGATGTCAACTCTGGGATAACACCGGTGAAGGCATTCTCTTTGACCGCTGCATTTCTTAATTCACTCTTTTGGGTACGTTATGTCAAGAGCATGTTGTTCCTCCTATCTCACAAAATTCTTCTTAGAAAATGTTGATATGCTCATATTACATCTCTTATGTAGGAATACGTAGATAGGACTTCATTTTGAATGAAATTATTATCTAATGAATTTTCTTTCTTCTTTTCATCAGGGTGTATCTATTTATACTTTTAGATGTATTATGTGTGGATTAGAAATTCCATGTTTTACCACTTTCAATAGATATGCACACTTTAGAAGTACATATATACCCCTGAGATCCTGTATACTTGTTAAATTTGGATTCTGGAATCCACTTCAGCATATCTGAATATAATTGCTGGCAATAACACGAGACTCTATTTGTTTGTTTGATATAGAACCCAATTCCTGTTTTTATTTTTTTTATATATAGCTCCTTAAATGTAAAACTTATTTTGTGTCTAATAGGAGAAATCTGGTTTGTCTTTGATTTATGATCTAAAGTTAATATTTAAAAATTAAAATTATATATCAATATTTCTTTAATATCTAAAAATTATATGTGATATAATTTTAAAAGGTGCTTTCAAGTTAAAAAAAAGATATAAAAATCATGGGTAAGTATATTTTTTATTTTCGTATTTTATAATAGTTAAGGATTAAATCCTACCATATATAATATTCATAAAAAAAATTATATATATCCAGCTCAAACATTGATTACTGTTCTTGTTGGGGCGAGGACTGTTGGTCATAAAAGTTGAATTTTTCTTCTTGGTGTCATCACAGTGCTGCTTCAATGATCTTTAAACTGATCATAGAAAGCTAGCCAATGTGATCCACGTTTAATGAATATGAAAAATGATGTTGTGAAATCCATATCATCAAAAGCTGAATCTTATAGTCGAAAGCGCCTTTGAGTGGTCTCCTTGAAAGGTAAATGCTTGTACTTGCTTGCTAAATTTCCAAGCTAAGGCTTATCACAATCATATTCGTACAGATCACAGACGAGTTCTGAAATATTATTTAGTGTAAACTATTTTTAATTTATTAATTAAGATTCATCAATTCTTTTTTTATAATTAAAATAAACAAATCGTTGAAAATTTAAGTGTATATAGAAAGGGATGTTATATATATCGTTTTATTTTTGATGATGATAAAGATTGACAAATGCGTTAGGAAATGAATGGTTAGCAAAAGCTGCCCAGTAGAAAACATTAAAAATGAAGAATATAGCTTCTAGCTTGATGATGATACATAGAGGAGCGCATTCAATGAGTTGATGTTATGTCTCTCATGTCTCCAAGCTATAAATACATTATCTGTAGGCAAGGGCCAAGCCATAACCATCAGGGATCTCCTCTCTCCATGTCTCTTTCAATTTAATTCAGGAGGTTGAAGAATTCAAGCCAAGAGGGTATTGTAGGTGAACAATTTTAAGGATTGAATTGGACTTGGCAAAAAATTAAATTAAATTTGCTCAAAATCCTTTGGATAATCGAATCAATTAATGGTACATGTAATAGACCTAAATATATATTTTTACACAACATTAGGGTTGTTTTGGTTATTCTTTATTACAATCAAGTGAGTAATTGGTTATACGAAAATGATTAATTAATGATAAATAAATACCCTTAATTATTACAGATATAGTCATTTAATAGTGAATCATTAACAGCAAATTTATTAGTATAGTTAATTAATTTAATGACTTATTTACTCCATTAATGTCCTTTTGATTTAATTTTATGGACGGCTATGGAGATGGAGGGGGAGGGGGGAGGAGGCAAGACAGGGAGACCCTCTTTGTTACCCACCTCATGTTTGATTTTAATTCTTATTCCCCACCTTATCTCAATGTTATTTTATTTACACTGAAAAGTGAAGAAAAATCCTTGGAAGAAATGCTTCCCTCAACCTTGCCCCGTTTCCCCACGTAATCGGTTTAAATAAAATTATCATTAACATTTTATAATTATACTCTTTGATTAAGAACTAATCAACTTTTTTTATGAATTTCAAATCTCCCACCACATCTCCCCATCTTATTTATGTTGGGTGGGAAGGAAAAATCCTCTTACAGGGAAATGCTTCCCCAAACCTCACCTTGTTCTTTTAGACAAGGACATTAATTAATGTAAAACATCTCCTCATGACTTCAACCTTTTTTTTTTAATTTTTGTTATATGTGATAATTACCAAAAATAAAATTACATTTTTTTGAATAAAAATTTGGGTCAGGAGAATTCTAATATAATAAACATCACAATCACAAGGAATATCTATATGATATTATTGTTACTTTATATGGAGCCATATTCTAAACAAAAAGATAATTGCAATCTAAGTGGGTAATAATTCCCATAATTATTCATGATATAAGCATAATATATTCCATCGTAATCAATCTTACACATGTCCTTCGAATACTTTTTAGATCTGATAATATATTATTTATATTAATTAATATATATATTTTTTCCATTAAGAATTGATTAGCATCATATGCTCGAGGTAGTTGGTAGATTGGTCCAAAATGATATTGATCTATTTGGTAGATATTTTTGTGGTTGGGAGTTGAATAAATTGTATATATCAAAGCAATATTAAAAGGAGAAAAAGAATGATTCACATTCCATTACCTTTATTCTTGTAATCACAAATTTTTACAAAGAGATTTGAGTTTTATATATTTGAGACCATCCTCCACATTGTTGAATGATCGAGGGCTCGATGAGAACTTACACATAAAGATTTATATATATATATATGCATTGAAACTCTATACAAATTATTTGACAAAGATTACTGCTAGCTATATATATATATATATAAAGTTGAGTTGAATATTATTAATTTTAGGTCACTAAGGGGATGAAGAAATGGGCTGGCGTGACTTTGGAGAGAATAGAGACGAAGAAGACCAGTGAGAATGGAAAAATGAAAAGAAGAGAAAAGGTGGTTGGCCGGTTAAAGAGGAAAAAAGACTTCTTGGTTCTCAAGAAAGCTCTCTCAGTGAGTGATGTTACGTCAATTCCACTACCAATCTTTATAGTTTTTGACTACACCTTTACACCATCACCATTCAATACGGCCTTCTCGTTTTTTGAGAATGTTATATATAATGCTGAAACCTTACCAAATTCATCTCTCAATTTGGATTGTTTGCTCATAATATCAATCTATACTTATTGAGCTTTCACATTTCCATTATATATAGACATCAAAGTTAACAATTAAACGTTTCTTATGAATTTAGCTTTCCATATGATTTCATATTCTAAATATGCTTATCTTGTTTTACATTATATTTATATAAAATGCAATTCGAAACATCGAAGTTAACAGTTTAACGTTTTTTTTTTTTTGTGGGTATGCGTATCTATATATAGAGAAAATTTTGCTCCCTCAAGTTGCATATCATAAGTGATGTGATATTAAACGTCATTTTCTACAAAATGATGAGCATGTTAAAATCATTTACGTTTTTTAATTAAGAAGATACGTTTTAAATGAAAGATGATTATGTATAATACTTAAAAAATAAATGAATGATAAACCAGAAAAATAGATATTCTATACATCAAAAGAGGAGTGTTTGAAATTAACCTAAATCGAATCAACCTTAATTAACCACAAAACTCTTTAGTAATTTCACGACATTTAAGCTATAGAAGTAAGTTCAAAAAAGTTTGGAAAATATTGCCCCTATCTCAATGTATTGCTAGTCAAGCAAATAGTATTGCCATTTATTGGAAAAGCTTTTATGAGTTTATAATGAGTTCCAGCTTCGTGCTTTACCTGCTTTTGATATTAAAGGGTCTGCAAGTTATTGCTCTAGGGCCACTTTTCTGAAAGCTAGGATAATGTTTAATTAGGACTTAAAGGAAAACGTTGGTCCCTCAGTTTACTGGCAGGGAAAAGATGTTGGCTCTTGTCTGTGTCTTCTTGGAGAACATATGCTCACCTCAAGTGGAATCTACAGACCATTGGGAAGAGACATTGGAGCACAATAGTTTTTTCAATATTAATGTAAAAAAATGAGCGGTACTGTCCCATCTTGTGTCTCTTCTTTTTGCGCCTTTATCATTTTAATTAATTTACCATAAAAACAGCTGCAGTCTAATGAAATATAGCTCGGTATCATTTAGAAAAAGGAGAAAGGAATCAATATATAAGGTAAATTTGACCCCAAAACTTTTACCTCTATCAACGAGTGTGACAATCCAATCATATCACCACCGATGGAGGTTAGAATAGATACAGAGTATGTATCTCTATTTAATGGTGGGGTATGCACATGCATGACACGCCCTATTTATTTTTACTCTATTTTTTAAAACTAATTTTAAATTTTAAGATTGTCAAATCATTGACGGGTTTTTATTATTGTTTATTTTCATTTTTAAAATTATTTTTTAATCAATAAAAAGTAGTTGATATATAGAAGTTTTTAACAAGAGAAAGCAAATTCACTTCCATGATTTGTTTAATTTAATAATAAATATAGATTACAAAATTGAAAATTAACATGTTTATTATAAGTTGATTTAAATTACTATTTTTTTTTTAAAATACAATCGCACATATAAGAAATTAAATATTCATGATAAAAGAGAAGGAAGAAGAAAAATTTAAGAAAAATTAAAAGTCTTTTAATTTCTTTTTAATCTAAAGGTAATTTAATAAATATAATTTTTATTAAAAATAATAATGAAAAAGAATGGATAGAGAACTTTTTAAGGATTCAAGTAGCCTCGTCCTGATATTAATCTTCTTGGAACACTCTATATTTTATAATTAAGATGTAGACACTTGTATAGATAATGATTATATAAATGCAATGATAATATTTGGAGATTTGAAGAGTAAAGCAGTTATAAAGATTGGTGCACCAAACTTGACTGCCCATCTTGGTACATAAAATTATTATTGTTATTATTAATCTTGGTGAATTGGTAATGGAATAGTTTTGTAAAATTTTGTGGAGAACATGCATATTGGCAAATGCTTTCACCTGATTGAGGGCTTTAAAGTGGAAGGAAGTCAAGGATACTCTCCAACTGCTACTGGCTTGAACTATGATAAAAACATTGATTACTTTAATGAATTCCCAACCAACATCACACCACCACCATAGTCAACATACCATTATCTTCAAAAAAGGATTCAGAGAAAAAGAAAAGATTGGAAAAGAAAAGAATAGAAAAGAAAATAATACTCATCATCAACATTCCCCTCACTGGTTTCTTTTTTTTTCTTTCCATGTAAGCCCCTTTGGCTGCTTTTTCCACCCATCTTATCTCTTCAAGAAAATTTCCAGTACAGGAACCCTTTTTTACTCCAACTTGTTATTCTTGCCCTCATGCACAGATTAAGCCACATTATCAAATGCATTAAATTTTGCCCTTATTCTTCTAATCACACTCCTTTAGACAAGAAACCACTCAAGCCATCAATTCACATACTGCTCTCAGGTATTTGCTTTTCTTTCTATTATCACATTTATGCATATGTATGACCTCACTTTTAAACAGGAATTTACAATAAGAATCATTTAGGTGCATGCATAAGAAGATTTTTTTCTGGTTTAATTTTTGTTCTTGGCTGCTCATTGATCAAATCCAATGGTTCAAGATTTTTTTTTCTTCTCTCCATCTTGTTCAATGATCAGTTAACTTGCATCGCAGAAAGAGGATGCAAATTGCCATTTTAGTTTAGACTGTCATGGCGTCTATTGGCAATCCAAAGGCTTGGGTGCCATATGTGAATAGTAAAGACTGTTCCCAGGGCTTTTGTAGCTTGTACTGTCCACAATGGTGCTACATCATCTTCCCCCCTCCACCTCCTTTCGAGTTCTCTGATGACCGTTCAAGCCCAAGTTTCTCCCCTCTTGTCATTGCAATCATCGGCATTCTGGCAAGCGCTTTTCTCCTAGTGAGTTACTACACTATCATATCTAAATATTGTGGCAACTCATCAAACTCTGCAAGAGCAAGAGAAAATCAAGATGCAAGTGATCAAGAATCGGAAAACAATCACAACCCCTCTCCCCACGATCCATGGTATGTGGCAACCACTGGCTTGGATGAAGCTATGATCAAGTCAATTACGGTATGCAAGTACAAAAAGGGAGATGGCTTGATTGAAGGCACTGATTGCTCGGTTTGTCTCAGTGAGTTTGAAGAAGATGAAAGCATCAGGCTTTTGCCTAAGTGCAGCCATGCTTTCCATGTCCAATGCATTGATACTTGGCTCAAATCTCATTCAAATTGCCCTCTGTGTCGCGCTAACATTTTCTTCATCAGTGCTGCACCTCCTCAACTACCTCCAATTGCGGAAACTCCTCAAAATCAAGAGTCTCTGCAAAACAACGAAGGAACAAGTGGAAACGTAGATGCTGCACGAGACATAGAACGAGGTGCTAGTGAGGAGGAAATGATGCAAAATGATCATGGTAATGGTATCCCAAAGACCCCATCACGTGCCTTCAGTGATCTAGGAAATCTTCAAGGAAGAGATACTGTAATCGAGATAACAGAAGAAGGATATCATCAAAACATAATAAGAAGATCAGTTTCAATGGATCATTCATGTCGAAGTCAAGTTTCGATTGCTGACATGTTGCGGATGAGCCAAGAAGGAGAAATTATTCAAGAAGAAGAGTGCCCAGGTGGTGCAGGATCATCAAAACAACAAGCAGAAACTTGCAGCAGGTTTACTCATAGAAAGAAAGTTCTTCATTGTGTTAGGAGTCCTGCTGTGATGAAGAGATCATTTTCTAGTGGTAGATTCTTTCTCTCTAGACAAGGCAGAGTAAGATCAGACACAATTATGCCTCTCTAAATTATTATTTTGATAAACAAAATGTAAGGATTAATTAGTAAAATCAAGAAAAAAAATGCTGAGATCAATTGGCAAGTCTTTATAAATTATATCAATTCTGTGATATCCAATTAGAGTTTTATATATGTAGCTTTGAGGTTCAATTCTCCTCCAAAGTGTCTCGTTAGTCGTTCTCTTCTGGGTACAATTAAGTATGCAATGTCCTAAGGCTTCTTATTGATCATCAGGAGCAGAGAATCAATTTTGATATTCATTCATTTTTTTTAATTTTTAGCTTCAATGTGTCATGTTGAATTTTTGATTATATATAGAGATTGTGAGAAGCCTGAGCTAACTTTCTTGAACCTATTCTTTGCTTCAATTTTGATATGGGGATTGAACATTTTAGCGGCTTAATGCAGTTTCTCACATTTTATGAATCCTAGGCTCTTTGATTTGGTCATTCTCCCACTTGTTTCTAATTGTTTGTAGCCAATGGGCCAATTTGTTTCTTAGGTCGACCTTGGGCCCGGCCTCGCTAAGGGTACCAAAAGTTTCTTCTTCAGTTGATAGTTGATAGTGCTTAATCTTGCCCATTAAATTATCAGATCCATAAACAACTTGAAAAGGCCAATTCCCGAGCCCGCGGTTAGCAGGGAGATAAATATTTTAGGAGATTCATATTATTAAGATTTAATTTTTTTATTTAATTTTATATATTTTTTAATAATTATTAATTTTTTTAATTTAATAAAAAAACTGTTGAGTTGACATAAAAGAAAAATCACTTTTTAATTTCTCTTTCTCACTTGGTGATTGTAATAAATCAATAGCAATTAAATAACATATAAATTAAGTAAAAAAAAAATCCAATAGCTTGACCCATTGTGTAATTCTTCCTATTATGCAAGAAAAATGAATGTATTTATAAATGACATTGAATTACATAACACTAATTCAATTTAACAGT
The DNA here is from genome assembly GCA_026212285.1 of Bursera cuneata. Lineage (NCBI taxonomy): Eukaryota > Viridiplantae > Streptophyta > Magnoliopsida > Sapindales > Burseraceae > Bursera > Bursera cuneata. Next base: position 13,547 of record JANLJB010031136.1, read on the forward strand.
GGTTTCTCTAAGATTAAAATTAATTAATTAATTAATTCAGAATAATAATATCCCATACATATCCAGTTTAGATGAGCAACTAATAACACTATCCGAGTTTATTTTAAGAATAATTATGATTAAAATTCAAATTCTAGAATTACTTTGTTCTAAACCGGTTATAGTTTATCTAAGAGAATTTCTTACTTAGTTAAAGCTCTTTTAAGTGAAATAAAATTATACTAATTAATGCCCTTCAACTAACCTTAGAGAGGGCCATTATGATATAATTAAAAAGTTAACCACGGGAGAACTTCCTCCAAACTTTCTAATTGGGCTCAGTGGGCCAGGTTTCCTCAGAAATATGGCCCACTGCCAGTGCTGCCAACTTCTCCTACCTACCAGTCGTGGTCATATTTATTTGTTTTTCTCCACAAATGTTGTGAAATGTCCTCGGATAAGGCTTTTTTCAAATACTCATACATGATACATCCCATATTCTGAGTTACATGACAAAATATAAAAAGATACTTTAACAAGTTCTTTCTCTTCAATAATTGGACCAGTTAAAGTCATAATTAAGAATTAACAAACAATAATTTTTGCACAAAATAATTGTTCATTAATGTCAGTTGAATTAAAATTTTCTGATCCTGTAATTCTCCTCATGAATTAACATGGTTTGATTATTTGCAAAAGTAAAATCATTCAAGAAGCTAAATAAAAGTTTCCAATAAATTGGGTAGGTTTAACTTGTGGAAAGAGTATATTTTCAAGATCACAATCATTATTTTATTCTAAAAATAAGTGTATTTTTATTTCAAAAAATCATAGAATATTGTTATAAATTTATTCAACATAATTTTTAAGACATATTAATTATTATAACAATAAGAATATATATATATATATTTATATATATTTGTAAACCTTAATATGTACACTTAGAGCACACGTTAAAACTATTCATATTAATATAAATAGAGAGTTAATTTAATGTTAAAAAGAGAAGATAACTGACTTAGAAGAATCTGCAAATATATACAAATTACTTGTGTATATTAATGTGGATATGTAAGTTAGCCAAATGACGAGCTACCTCCCTCTAATACGTGGACGCTTCATGCAACGTCTCTATCTAGCAACACAAGAGGACACGAAGAGTTTTAATGAGGATTCGGATTTATATCACACAAAGAAACAAAAAGTTGCGGCAAAGAATCAAGATCAGGATCAAATTGCATCGAACCCACAGAAAGAAAACCCTTCCTCTCACAGCTTTTCTTTACAAGTACAAATACAAAATTTCATCATTTCTTCCAATATGCCCCATTTCACCTACAAGTACCACCTCAAGCTTTCCGTTTTTGTTTATACCAAGAAGAAGAAAGAGGAATCGAGAGTGAGAGACTGTGTTTTGTTTTTGCAATTTTCAAGAAGCAAGTGGAAGTAATTACTATTTGGTTTTTCTTTGAAATTATTATACGTTTAAAGGAGTAACCTTTTGGAGTTTGGCAAAACTTAGAAAACACTTCATCTATATCTTTCAAAATAATCACAAAATTCCCTTTTGTATTTTTAAAAATTGGCAAAGTTTCTGTACATGCATTCGCCATCAAGATTTGAACCTGAAGATCTTTAATATATTCAAAAATCGATCCCTTTAACTAACAAGTTACCGGTTGACAATATTACCGATATAATTGATACCAAAGACTGTCAAAATAACTGATTGAATCTAAGCGCATGATCGCAGTGTCAAGTGCAGTGTTATCTTTACATATTGAACAAGAGAAGGTTAGAAGTGCTTAAATATATGAAAAGATACACGGGACTTGGAATTAGAGAAAATAGATAAAAACAAATAGAAGGTGAAAAGTTAAGCTGAAGCTGCTGTTAGCATCATCTCTATCTTTTTACATTTTCACCCCAAGGAAGTCAAACACAAAACCAAGCCTTTGTCAGTGAGGCAACAGGGACCATTGAAAATTTCTCATTTAAATTATTTTTTTGTCCTTGGGAAAACCTTACTTTGCTAGACAACCTCTCACAAAAAGCTAAAAGTTAAGCTCAAGGGAAATAAACATCACAGACGTGACTGTAAGGGCACACATATAAAACAAGAGACTCTTCACTGCAAAGGAACAAAAAGTCTGTGACAAGCCTCAAGAACATTATGGGCAACTAAGTACTCCATCAACGTTTTGTGCTTCCTCAATTATTCTAAGCATTTGGTGAACCGATCCTGCAATGTCATCTACCGACGTGAGTTGGCATCCTTCTTCGACCTGCATTTAGAATGTTCGCAAATGTTAGCTCAGAACTCTTTGGTTTTCCGTAATTACAGCCCAAGAGACACAAGCTCTAAACACGGTAATAAGAAAGCTCAAATACTAAGAAAGTAGTAAGTTGACACTTCTCTCTCTGCCCATTTCCTCTCCATATCACAGTAATTGTAGACCATCACAAGTTTCAAATAGGAGTACATTATCTAAAAGATAAGATATATAATCATATTTTTATATTTAATATAGGTGTTCATTATTTAAAAGACAAGATGTATAATCATATTATTATATTGAATATAGAAGTTGAGATCTTAAAAAACTTTTCTATAGTGATTTGACCAATGTGTTATTGATATGATAATATTAATGGATCAATAACAACAATTAGATCGACATAATTAATTTTGACTCTCTAATATAGTAATTTTTAGCATTTCACTAATGTTAGTATGTAATAAAACATGATTCTTATTTTTGAGATGCATGATCTTAAAAAAATTTCTGAGTTGTCAGTTGCTACAGGAATATCATTGAATTAGGGCTTTATTAAATGTAAGTTTGCATCATATGTACATGTTAATGATTAATGTAATAATGTTGCATACCTTAGCACTGATAGAGTAGAGTACCAACGGGTCCATGGTGGTGACATTAAGGTGAAGGATGGAGAGGCGAAGTGACTGGAAGCCAGCAACTAATTTGGAGAGCTTTCTAGGGCTTCTTCGAGCAAGGATTCTGAGACTCGCATGAGTTTCAATCAAAGTGACCTCGATATCAGCTATTGCAGCCTTACTCTTTGATGTAAACTTATTAGGGGACTGAGACCAGGTGTATTGAGGATACACAAAAAATTGTGCAAAAGGTGGTGGCAGTAACTCGGAGGACTTCTTGTCGTCATTGGCTCCTCTCTCTCTATCTTGTGGTAATTGGAGCTTTTGTGCTTCCAGTGACTGCAGGCGGTGCTCAAGTTCCTTCAAAAACTCTATAGCACCTCCTACAATGGAAGCCTGGTCACCCTGATTTAAAAACGTAATAATATATATATAAATTAGCAGTTATCTTTGCTTTAATTCATTTTGTAAAAATTAACAGGAAAATGTACTTAAGTTTGAAATAAAACTTAGAAACACACTAAAAAAAAAAAGATTTACATATTTTCTACTATTGTTTGGGCTAATTATTCCCTCATCCTAATGTTTAAAAGGTCTCATGCATGGCAAAATCATACTACATTAAAGGAGAAGTAAAAGCAATTTAAGGCTATTCAATCAAAATTTTCAGAATATTACTGAATTTCCTGAACTCTTTTGCTTCATCTTGAATATTTTTATTAAAAAAAGGTTCTAATCATTCCAATGCACAGCTTGAATGTAATGTTCTTATGCATGGTTATGGTTGGAAATTAACAAAAATCTTCATATTGTTACAAGCCATTGCTTCTTATTCTAGTGACAAGCTGACCCGAGTTTCCTTATCTTAAAACAAAACCTGCATATTGTCTACTATCTGAAACGCTGTATCACCATACTTGGCACAAAACTTTTCCATGGAAGTTCAGTTATATATATTGTCAATTCTTTAGCGAGATAGAGAGAGGTAAAGAGAGAAAGAGATGAACAAAACAAACCCTTTGAACATAGGATTCGGGCATGAGGGACCGCAAAACAGCAAGATGCTCGTTCATTTGTTTTCTTCTGTTTCTCTCAACGGCAATGTGTGTCATTCGTTGTGTCTCAGCTTCCTCTTTGTTCTTGCAAACCCTTGGCTTTCTCCTCCTCTTCTTCCTCCCTTGCACTGCCAGGTTCGGTTTCCGGCGGTCCACCGATTCCACGCCCATTGAGCGGTGTTGTTGGGTCATTAGCGAAAAGGAAGAGGAATTCAAAGCAGTATCACTACTCACTTGGTGCTGTTGAGTACTGTCTAAAGACTCTTGGCTGCTATATGGGGTTGCAGAGATGGTGTCATAGATGATAAAGTTCAAGAACTCGTTAGAGGAGAGAGCTTCTAGTGTCATTTCTCTGAAATGTTATGCTTGAAACCATGAACAAGTTTCATTGCAAAGAAAGCATATGCACACTTTTGTAATATATAGGAAGACCAGTTGTTGAAGAACTTTTGAGAGAAAAAAGATGACTAAAATGAGATTAGTGGGAAGGTACTGAAGACTACTGAAGAGAGGAGAAGAGAAGGATATGGTGCACGTGAGAGAAGCAGAGAAAAGGTGTAGTGCTTTTCTACTTGTAAAAAGTGATGGAAAAAGAAAGAGGCTACTCTCTCATGCTTGTTTTGGTTTCCCTTCTCGATTTCATAGATCCTGTCAACACTGACAGAGAGGTCTCTCTCTCTACTCTTTCTGCAATAGAGAGTAGGGATGGGGGACCCAAATCTATATAGAAATATGCATAGGAACAACACAACAAGCTGTGTAAAATCTACTCCTCACATTCAAATCTGTGTTGTGCTTTGCAGGAAATTACTGCCTCATCACGCACCCTAGATTCTCATGTACACAAATTATTTTTCGGGAAAGTATACAATGTGCTTCACCCCCACTTACCTCAATCTTACCTGTCATGATTTGTCTACATTTTGTTGTTTGTATACCAAATTCTGAACCCATCTGAACCATTGATCTCGGGATTTGATGATCAAACGGTGACTACGCATGGAGATGTGTGGAAAAAGGTGTTCTGCACAACACCCCTAGACTATGATGATCCATGCTACGCAAGGGTTTTATTAGCTAGGCTGATTAGAAATATAGGCGACTACATTGTTTAGCAATTCCATGATCGCCCGGCACACCAACAGGGAGGTCATCGTGGTGTCAATTATCATCCCTGCTGTGTTGAGAAAAGAGAAATCTAAGACCTGTAAGCACTGAGAAATAAAAAGACTAGAATCGTCCAGGAAATCTCTTCCATTAACACCAAATACAAGACTTTAATTTTTGGCTCATTTCATATTTAATGATTGATCCAAGTACACAAGGAAAATTTTGATCATTACTCTGAAGTCTTGCCAAAGAAATCTCCAAGTTCAAGTTCCAACCATCCAATCCAACATGCAAATGCAAGAGATTTTAGTTGCGTCATAGAAAGCAGTTATTGCACAACCAAGCTGTCTGGGACCGCAACGTCCTCAACACACAATAATGAAAAAAAAAAAAATCAACTTGATTGAACCCAATTGTTACATATAAAAGCTCCACAAGCATAGAGTAGAAGCATCGCTCAACATGTACATAATAGTACTTACACATGTATATTTGTATGCATGTATAAAATGGAGAAAGGAGAAATGATAGAAGTCATGAAACGGGGAAACACTACAAACACTGGGAACTGATGCCTTATCTGGTGACGAGGACTGATGGAGGGAGGGTTGTCGACCTTGGACCATGGTCCAAACTGTCAGGCTTTTGCAGGCTTATCCATGTGACCATCGACTTCTCTTCCAAAGTATGTTATAGCCATCATCCACGATCATATTTCTACTCCATTCTATACCTTCTCTTCTCAATGGTATTGATGGCTAAATTGTTCTAGGCCTTTTCACTTGTCTTGTTCTTTTGCATGATTCTTTTGTATGAGTAAAAGCCAATGTATCTATACACGCATTAAATTAACGAAAAAGAAATATCACAAACAGTTTTTAGTCATGAGTTGTAAATTGTCTCTAGTCTACCTCTGAAAATCACTGATTTGGACCATTTTCTATACTTAACTGGCTTAATTGTTCTCACATTTTCCTTTCATGTATTGTTCTTTTCCAAAATTGGAAGGCAGAATATCCATACCTTTTAACATATAATAAATACATGTAAGTTCATTATCATGTCGATCACCGGCTTAGACAACAAATTATGCAACTGAGTTGTAGAGAACTTCATTATTCGGCTAGGAAAGACAACATGCATCAGCATGTGCACATACATGTGCATGTCAATAGGCCTGCTTGAATCTTCCACTTTAATCCTCAAGTAATTTGCTGTAGTCATGGCAATAATCCTACTACAAGTATCAAACTACATCAAAGCTACGTATTGAACTTATATAAAATGTGTATAAGTGCCTCAATTCTAGGGTTCATAATTTTAAATAATTTGCTGCTTAATGCATGAAAGAATGGAAGAAAGAAATTTAAATTGAAAAATTGGTTCAAGAAAAACTTAATTATGTATATATAAACTATGAATCTGACAAAAAATTCATCGAGTGGACCAAGGTAAGCCTACCAAAATTTTAACCTAATGCCATAAAAATCTGCAATTCCAATAATTATAGACAAAGTGAAACCGTAGAGAAACAAGATTAAAAGGGCAGAGATCGATGAGGCAGACAGGGTATCTACTGTCATGTTTACCAGCCCTGTGAAAACATTTGCCTGCATGAATAAAAAAGAAGAGTACACCGTAAACCATTGCTTTGAGCACGGGAAAGTAAAACATAAATATTTAGCACATTAACATTAGTTAGCTTTGCTCACCAGAATAAATGAAGCCAGTAAATTCCGGTTGAATGCTTCTTCAAGTGCGGTAATTTTGCATCCAAGGACGAAATCAGAAAGCATCATCCCGCCTAAAAGCTGAAACATGAGCAAACTTTAGTTAGCATGCATCAACTAAAAATAAAATTCAAAAACCACGCTCAATAACAATAAAGGAAAAGTACTACCAGAAGAATTACAAACTACACATTGATCAATTGTATGAAATTTTATTGATCTATTAGTAGCAATAGAGTTTCCCAACTCCCCATTCCACTAAGCATTAAAACATTTGGCCTACAAATATTTTCTGATTTTGTGAAGACAGATTACAGATCCACTTACATATTAACCACATCAATCATGCCAGTATTGCATTATTCTTCTTGTGCAGAGACTAATCATAATATGATTTATATGTATTTTTTTTTTTTTTTAAAAATGGTGTTATCAACTTAGCAACAGTTAACACCATTAGCTTAAACAAAATTTGAAATTTATTGTTAAAATTTTAAATAAAAAGATCTTGCTCCTTGCGTTTCTAGAAGGTAAACATCACAAAGACACAAACAACTTGTTAAAACAACATTTTTTTGCAAGTCTGAAGGAAAAGAAATGATAAATTTACTTTAAATTTCGGCGACATTGTCCCTTTTTACTTCTAATTTTAGTCAAAATATTTGACATTAAAAGGAGTATGCCGGGGCTCAGATGAATGGTGCCAAAATGATACGATGGGTTGTGCTCGTCTAAAGCCCATTTATGCTCATGGTTGCCTTAGCACATTTGTGTTCACGTATGAGACATGCCACTCATGTTCAGATGTTTGGCACACGCCATCGGTCTAAAGTAATGTTCAGCACAGTCTTCATTTTTTCAGAACTGTCAACATCATCTTACATTCCAACCCAAAAAGAAGTTCACTTGTTAGATACACACTAGCTATACCCAAACTCCAAATTGCTTCTCACATGATCATTAACCATAATTTATCAACTCTAAACTGAAATAACCAGGTCCAGCCAAATTGTCTTTGGAACACAGCTGTAAGAAACCATAAGAAATCAATAAATTACTACTTCCTACCTAACACTAAAACATTTAAAAGGACAAAATAGGAGCAACTTTACATCAGAAGAAAACACTTTAAAAGTGATATTATCAGAAAGGTTATTGTGATATACAAACTAACATTTTAGTATTCAACAAGTATCTAACTACTAATAGTTAAAATTGGTTAAAAATAAGCAGACTAAAATTGAACTAAAGACAAGTCAATTTAACATTTTAGACAGAAGACAAAAAACATAAATGGATGATTTAGGTTAAAAACCTGACTTCATCATATAAATCAAATTTTTTAACTTCTTGGTGTTCATTGACATAAAAACTACTGTCCTGAATCAAGTATTGAATGGATAATCAAAATTCCATCAAGTTCTAAAGATAACCAAAATAAGATGGAAATGAGAATAACCTGTAGGTTCAGAGACAACACCCAAGTAACATAAGCAAGGTTGCACTGCAAAAGTAAATTTGGTGGATTTTCATCAACATCATAGACAAAAGACCTCCATAGAATCAAACAAGAACAGCACATCCTACCATCCTGCGTGAAACTCTTTCAATGTGCCTGTCAACAAGCAAAGTCAATAACCTGCAATATTATGGAAACGAGTTAGAAGGCCATCTTTCTCAATAACCATGTTAATGGAAAGGGTTATGATATCATGATGACATCTTTTCAAATGGATGATATACCATAAAAGAAGAGCAACAAGCCAGACTTTTATAAATGCTGCCTTCTTGCTTCTCAACGTAGCATGAGAACTGTTTCCAAAGAAAAGATAGTGACCCAACTGGACACCAAGAAGATAGAGGCCCCAATATCCTGAAAATAGCAATTGTAGATTACTTGACAGTGGTTGCTTACCCAAAAACTACTTGGACGAAAAATTGAATTAGAGATAGTTACAACTAAAACTACTACTAAAAGTTTACATGACTGATGAATGGATAAAATCACCATGTTCTAATTTCTAATTACAGAATAAGTAAGATTTCAAGACAAAATATGCAAAAAGCAAAATCTAGTTTCTCCTAATTTTTGACATTTTCATGACTTCAAGATTTCAGTCGATAGAAATTGTGAGAGTTTTAAACTTCTGAAATGCAAAAGCAAGAAATGCAGATGCCAACTCCTGTCTAAATGAAGAAAAAAAAAGAAAGATGAAAAGTTCACTTCCAATTTGAAAGACAAAAGTATGTAGCATCAAACCAGAAACCATCAAACAATCTACAAATTTATTCTCACCAAATAGGCTAAAAATCCCTTCTTTGTTTTTGCTGATGATACCTGTTCCCCTTTCATCAGAAAGCAGATACACATTTAACCCATGAACCAACCAACTTTGGTACCCTGAAGAAGTTCAGTATTTTACTAAGGTTAATCATAAATGTCTTTTCCAGAGGCATGACTAGAAATAGATAATAACTTGAGCACATACCTATGATAATTATCGAACCAAGAATACCACAATAGTTGGGAGGAACATTTATTATAGATGTCAGAATTGATACACCAGCAAGTGTGAAAAAGAAATTCCAGTGGACTCCATATTCCCCAACATGAACCTATGGGGTTAAAATAAAAATAGCTTCAGGTATAAAAAACATAATGAAGTCACAATATAACATTCGATTGTCAAGAAAAAACAGATACTGAAATACAAGCCAAATTTTAGCCCCGTAAATGACAAGAATATTCCCAGGCCTGTACCAGAATGCGTCATAAAAACTATAAAGTTCAAATTCAGTACGAATACTACCAGAACTAGATTATTGTGAAGTCAAACATGTAATCAGAAATCTGATCCATAAACAAAGTTTAAGAACCCACAACCAAAGTCATATAAATACATTGATCAATCAATCATACACTTGCACAAAACACATTAACACTTAGAAACACACTTTCTTTTTATGTTTATTTGTGATTTCAGGTTAAAAAATCCAATTCACTTATGTTGTAGTGATTCCAATTAATCAAAATGTTACTAGTACTTCCTTAAAAACACAGAATGCACTTCAAATTAGCAATATAAAATCTAAATTCCTAGGGAAAATATTTCCACAACCTTCTAAATCTCGACCATTACTTCCACTATTGACAAAGTCAATACCGAGTAGCCATTCTTTCCTAATTTGTAATAAAATAACCCTAACTCAGAAACTCTTACATTCACAAAGTTCATGCAGCCACATATTTGATGAGAAAAAAAAAAAAAATTCATGGTATTTCAAATTCAAAACCCTTTTCAACTAACTTCCTAAGGTTGGGAAACATAGTTGTCTATATACCTCTTTTGTAATAAATAACCATAAACTTTTGTCCAATAAATAAATCATACCTTTTTGTTACATCATACAAATATTTAGGGAAGTATTTTCTTAAATGTGGTAAGATGGGAAACAATAAATGTTAAAAGATATATGTAAAATATAGCCTACCTGATAGTCCACACCTGTTGTAAAAAAAAGCCGACCAAACCCTAGTAATATCAATGGGCTAGTAGTTTTAAGTGCAGTCTTCCAATTCCTGTAGAACATTGAACAAACAAGCAGAACTCCTTGACATCATTGTCAATTTAGAGTAATAGGGCCATTCAAGATCAAGTAATCAATATACTTCAACAACCTAAAACACAAAATCAAGCACTTGCATAAATAATAAGTAGATATTAAACAAGAAAGCTTTATAATCATGACTCATTCACATTCTCAATAATTATACGAGTCATTCTTTCTCTATTGAGTCCATGGAGTATATTGTAAGCTAATATTCTAATATTGCATTTTATAGCCAACCATTTGAAGGTTAAAACCATCCATTCAACAAGGGCTTAGCTACTTTTAGATAGACATGCTCATGAAACAGTCACGTGATCAAACATGCATGAGAGGTGACAATTGTCATCCAAGAGCATTAATTTGGAAACAAGATTCAAAACAATGGAATAATTGTTGCAGGCTGAAAGGGAAGAACTAATTTTTAGGCCCATATGTTGACTGGTAGGACTAATGAGAGAACTAATCCTATCGGACAATTTGGGGAATTACAAGTTCTATATAAAGATCGCTGATGCAATTGTCCTGTATATTCCCAAGTCAATAAAACCTTATACTTCTTCCTCGATTCTTTGTCTTGCAACACTAGTTAGCTTTCTGCTTCCAAGTTCTTTCCATTGCTAACATATTCATCCTATACATTGCATACTTACTTATTTCATAACTACACACACAAACACACGCATGCACGCGAGCACTTTTTAATATCATACAAACAAATGATCTACACTTAACCCAAAGCTTTTTAACTAACAACCAACAACTCTTAATATAAGCTCTATGTGGAGAAGCTGAACCAAATGAACTCTTGGCTCTAGACTTATATCTAGGCCACTGTTATTAGCTGAAATTGTGACCATTATAAAGGGTGTTTTATGATGGAAATCCAAGGACATTGGAAATAATAGTGTACCAATGACACGATTGCAACTCTATAATCTTTGTTACGCCACTAGGAGACATTATAAGGCTTACAAGTTCATCCAATGTAGAATTCAGTAGTATAAATAAAACCACAGAACAATCAAATCGACTTATATGACCTAATTCAAGCCAAATACCAGATTCAATTGATGAACTCAAGCAAATTGGCCTGCACTGGATGTGCACTTGGTCTTGACTCATATTCAACTTCTTTGTTTTTTATCAACAGAAACACATTATGGAACATATGTCTATGCACACATACAAACAGAGTGTATAACTACAATAAAACTGATTAATTACATACAAAGTAGATAAATGGTAGTGATAAAAGGAGTTCCACAAAACATATCCCTTGACAAAATATTGTCCCTTAATCTTTCTCCAATTACTTGTATTCATTCATATAAAAATGTTAATATCAAATTGGTGAAGATACTAAAGCACATATGCACTTACATTGATAAGACATTTCGCGCTTGCCGTGAAACTATTGCATTTGTTACTACAAAGGAGCCAACCCCAAGATCCATCTGATGCAATCATATTAGGAATATTCTGTCAGTTGGAAAAAAAGAAAATTTAAGGTACTATCATCAACCAACAAAATAATAAAAGAGAATAAAGCACAAATAACTAGACTAACTAAAAAGGGACTGAGAAAGAGAGAAAGCATGTACCCAACATCCATCTGACACAATCACAAGACTTTAATTTTATTTTACAAAGGATTCGGCTAACATATAAGTCTTCCTCACTTCCAAACAGGAGATAAGACTTATTGTTCTAAAAGCAATTTCTTCTCTTCATCTGTTTAACTCAAACAATATTGTATCTTTGCTTGTGTTCACTACAATACCGAAAGTTCATCATGGTCTAACATGTAGTCCTAATAAATTTCAGCAGTCCTCCAGCATTCAGAAGACAAATTTATTTGCAGGGTTCTAGAATCTAGACTCCATATATGCATAAATAATAAGATGATAGAAAGAACATTATGTTCCCACTACAGTATCATAAGTGCAGCAGCATAAAAATCACGTAAATAGAAATTCTAATGTAAAAGTAAAAAAATAAAAAAAATAAAACCCAAAAAAGCGAAAGTGTCTTTATATTTTGCCCATAATATTGTGAATAAATCGTGAGAAAACCAATTCATTCAATCCATCTCTTCCTTGATCCATGACTCATTTCTCTAATTAAAGAGATACTTGTGCAACAAAAATGAAATTCTCACCCAAATATCAAAATTTTCACCAAGCCTAAATTGGAAAGATGTTGTGTAGTCTAAGGTGTCTTTATAGGTGTCTTCATCTTGTTTTTGTTGAAGACTTATTTATCACATAACATGTGGTTTTGATAACCTCTCACAAAATACTTTTGGTAATTTTGTTGTTCTTAGCATGACTTTGGTCCCCTCTAAAAGAGTTCAATATACGTATTTTGCAATACCATTTTGTTATGGACTGTAAGCAACAATTGTTGATGTTTGATACTTTCTTGACCACAAAATGCATCAAATTCCTTGCTACAAAATCCTTGCCATTATCCAACCTCAAACATTTAATCTTTTTCCTGAATTCAAGCTCTACTTAAGCTTTTAAGCCTTTGAATAATATAAATACATCTGACTTTCTCTTGACTGAATACACCCAACATCTCCCAAATAGTCATCAACGACACAAAAATAATCAAGTCTAGAATGTATTTGTTCCTAGCAGTACATCTGCTAAATTTCAACCTATGTTGCTATTGGAACATAATTTAATTACATTTATTACCCTTAAATATACTTGTTAGTTATTTTATTTAATTAATTTTAGTTATTACTATTTTATTTTTTAATAGGTAAATACAGTTGAAGCATTGGAAATAATACATGTGAAGCCCATTTAACAAGTTTAATGTGATTCAAGAGTCCAACCCATGAAGTAGACGATGCGGCATTTGACGATTTTAAAGCAAAGAGTAAAGGAAATGCTTTTAAGAGAAGAGAATATTTCCACGTGAGACCAAAGAAGAAAAGTTAAATTGTATGATTTATTGCATCATATGGTAGGTCTCACAATTTAGGTTGAAAGTCAATACAACCTTTCAAACAATTAAAGATACAAAGATAATATAAGAGTAACAAAGAAATTTCACAAGGATATTTAAACTGAAATAATAATAGTGTGATTTATCTTTATGAAAATTTTTTGATGCCTTTATGTTGTTCTTGCATTTTTAATTGCTTGAAGGGTTGTATAAAACTTCCATTTAAATTACGAGCCTCATTCTATGATGCAATAAATCGCATAATTCCTTTTTTCTCATCTTCTCTCATGTAAAAGTATTCTCGTTACTTAAAAGTATTTGTATTCCTCTTTTTTGAAATCTTTAAGAGCGAAATCATGCATTTCATGGGTTGAACTTTGCTAATAACACAACACTTATAGAAAGCTAGGTTTATGATCTTAACTCAGGAAGCAACTTCTACTCAAAGAAAATCTTCAAACCTCATTCTGACATGTATCCTAGGTTACAATATCATATTACCGTTGACTCTTCTCTAAAACTTGTAACATATGCATCCACCTCTTGAAATGTTTCTCCCAAAAGCATGTTTACTTTAGTAGCGATCTTTTTTGCCTCTATAACCACAAGTGTGCCTTTCAAAACCTTCATAATTCCACTTTCGTATGAAACTCACTTCCAAAGTCATCTAATGCTTCTGCCTCAAGAGATAGGTTTATATTGATGGAACCATTCTCTCTATGAGGTAATGTGTCATGTTGCTTCTAAATCAATTAGCCAGACATCAATAAACTTATTTCCGTCTTTCGTTATAATTGTTGCATCATTGCATAGGATTTCACCTTCTTTATAAGTACTTGTTAAGGAACTCTGAGTACTCGATAATTTAGGTGTTTTGCTTCCAAAATTCTTATTTATTACTCTTACTTACCACATTAGTAACATTTAACATTCTTCTTAGTTTTGGACTTTGACCAATTTTGATTGTGACTTCTACTAAAACCACGTTTCCTCTAGTGAAAGATAAGGCCTCGACTTGTTTAGAAATTAACAATTTGTTGCCTTGCTTTTGTGCATGTTTTCTTCTTCAAAAACAAAGACTGCAACATTACACCATTGACTAAATTTATGATAAGGTGATCATACATGCTAAGTAGACTCTAAACAAAAAGTTTAGAACATTTTTTTCCCTCTATATTATGCTCTATGACCAAGAGGTGAGTGAATAAAGTCTTCAAGGTGTTAAGATGTTTGGTCACCGAAGTAGATTCAACCATACGAAGAGAATAAAATCTACTTTAGGAAGATTGTGTAGTGACTTGACTTCATAGAAATTTGTCAAAATATCCCAAAATTTCTTTGTCCTTTGCATTCTAAGATACTTATAATATATCATTTTCCAATGTTAGATGTATACCGCAAACAGCATTGTCATCCATTTGTTCTCATTTCTTATCATTGGTGATACTTACTAGTCTCCTTCAAATTACTGCCAAGCAATTGTCTCTTCTTAGAACAACTGTCATCTCTAATTTCCATAGCCTTGAGTTCCTCCTATGAACTTCTCAATTTAAAATTTCACTGCCATTTGATTCACTCACATATTGAACAAAAATCTAGAATAGAAATGTCTATCTGATTAATATACTAGGAAAGTTCCTTAGGAAAGACTGGAGAGGTCACAGATGGTTATACTTAAAATTCAGACTCATACATAAAAATTTTTTACAGAACTCTCTTAGGCATATTTCAAGTAACCACTCACCTTACTAAACTAGGCTTTAATACCACTATTAGGAAGTTTGTTATTTTTGACCCATAACATAAACTTGATAAGAGAACAATCACGTTTAAATAATAGGAATGATAAATTATTAAACCAATAGACAAAATGATTTACAAGGTAAAACCTTCAACTTAGAATGGGGGGGAACATCCACGGAAAAAAGACTGAGGAAGTTTATTAAAACACAAGAAAAAAATAATGACACAATCTTTCTATAATCATCACAAAATTTCCACTAAGAGTTCTCTCCCTACTATTGAGAAGAAAATACAATTCTCTAATTATTAAGAGAAAACAATTTAAGAAAAGAGAAATTAAAACTTGAATGCTTTTTAAAATTATTTCGACTTAAGGATCTAGAAAGACCAGGAATCTAACCTAAAAGGTGAACCTAATAAATGAAATGACCAATCCTCCTTATAAATAAAATATCTCTTTTTAAAACTATTCATTGTGGGACAACTCAACAACCTCTTTTGTTATCATCAAACGTACTTGTTCAACTCGTAAGTGAAGTAAAACCCTTAATTTAAGTCATAAACCTTGTTCTTTTATTGTTTATCTTATTATTATTAAGGTATATTTGAAATTTCACCTTAAGTAAGGAATGTTACTTATTTAGTAAATAAGGGATTAAATGGTTAACTAAAGTTAGACTCTCTAACCTATGTATGTATATGTTTAAGAAAAGTTTAAAAAACCCAAAGGCTTTTCTAATACAACACATTCACTAAAGAGTCTTAAAGAAGAGAAACGTAACCATTTTATGCTCTTTTGTTCTTATCAGTTATGTATAATTTTATTAGGTGTCAATAATTTTAGCCAAAAATCTATCTATCATGCAAAAGTTATGAATCTAAGGAACCTAGAACATACATATCTAGAAATAAAACCTTAATCTTTTGTACAACACATTAAATCCCTAATTTAATCTAATACATAATCAATAAGAATAAAAGGGCATTTTATTCCATAAAAATAATACATTTTTCTTTTCTAAGCCTCCTTAATAAATGAGTTGTATTAGAGAAGCCTATAGAATTTTTAAACTCTTCTTACACATCTACATATAGATTAGAGAGTCTTAACTCTAGGTAACCACTTAAATTCTTATTTCCTAAAAGTAATACTCCTTAGGGTGAAATTACAAGTATACCCTAACAATAATAAGACAAATAATAAATAATAGGCTTATGACTTACAGGAAGAGGGTGTTACTTCACTCACATAGTAAACCATAACCCATAACATTAAGTGTTTATATGATTAAATACATCAAGAAAGTTTCCAAGAAAAACTATAGAGGTTATAAATAGTCTCATCTCACTTAATATCCAGACTTCTTAGACATATAGTTTTTTTGATAAAACTTTCTCAAAAATGTATATAACCACACAAATAACCACTCAACTACCTAAACCTAGCTCGGATAAAATGTCAAGATAACTTTCACTTTCTAAAATCTCACATTGTAAAAGAGAAGAAATGGATATATGTATATATTGCTTAAATATGTGAAAGGAGGGCGCTTGAAAGTTTTAAATAAAAAAAGTCCAAATCCTTTAGTTGAAATCATTCCAAAAAGAATCCAAAACTTTATATTTCTTCTTCTCCTTCAATTTTTTTATTATTTTTTATTTTACAAATCGTTAGAATATTTTTTCTCCTAATCATTAGAAAGGTTCAATATTAAAGAGAGAGGTTTCAGTTTACGTGAATCTTTGTTTCCATTGGTTTATTCATTTGTTATTTCTATTGTTTCAACACGATTGTTCCTCTTTTTATGTTTATGCTGCAAGTGAAAGCATAACCAACTTCCTAACAACAAACAATTGCCCATTTCAAGGTTTAGTCCTCTGCATTAAAACCATCCCAGCTTGTCAATTAGAAGATGATGAATTAAATTATTGCAAACAATTGAAAATTAGTTAAGTTCCTTTTTATTTCCTGTCAACGAAAAAACAAAATTAGTTCAAGTTTAAAAACTGACATCCTGAACATTAATCTATAATCATTCAATCAGTTGATGCTCCAAGCACAAAAATCCAGGTAGAAACCATCTAAGATACATCAAAAGATGCTCCTTCTAATGTTCAAGTCACAAACAAGCAGCTGAATTCCCTTACATACTAATGATGAAATGTCAAATAATCATAACCCAACAAAAAGGAGAAGAGAAACAAAATAAGGGCCATAGCGAATGACTATAATAGAAGCACACAAAATATAATACAACTTCTAAGAACTTACCAAACCAGTACCGTAAGTCTCAGTCTTAGCATTTTCTCTGGGAAATACTCTGAAGTCGACAGCCAATATACACAAGCATGTTATAAGCATCTGTAGCAATAATTCCCATCACAGGACAAAAAGGACAAGGTGCAAATATAGTTAATTCAAAAATAGGATAGCATATAAAGTATATATAGGACTGATCATGAGTACAGCATATAAAGTATATATATAGGACTGATCATGAGTACCGTGCAAACTCTGTATGATGATATAAACGGCCTAATGAAATGAGGCCCTTCTTCCACATTAGGTGAAGAACCAAATCTGTATTCAATCAAATACAACATTAAGTCAGCAAATTAAAGCCAATCAAGCAAATACAGAATAAGCACATTGCATTCTCCGATCTTAAAAAGTCGAAGAAAAATTTCTTTGATCCCTCCTGAGGTTTGGTAACAATGCAAAAGGACACTATCAGTTCCAAAGTTCATCGAGAACCTCACTAAGACAATAAAGATTATCAGAACATCCTCTAAAACCGTAGAAAGCCTCCTTTAAAGTTTCATAAAATTTATCAACAACGTCCTCTGTAGGAAAAGTATCTGCCTAATTTTCAAACTAGACATCTCGACCCATAGTTATGCCAAAGCTTAAAGAAGATAATGAAACTGCAAATTGGAAAAAAAAATAACAATAACAATAATAATAACCTACTTAACTTACAAGATCTAACCTTTTTGCTGCTACCCCAAAGAATAGAAGCAACATAAAAAATGACCCTAGATACGCCCATTCTGATAGAATCTGTCATTAGAAAGTACTTTCCAAATTATTATTTAAAAAAAAAAAAAAAAAAAGCGGGAAACTGAGATTATTCAATCCTTAACAAGAAAACTACTTACAGTGAAAAATATAATCATGGGAACGAAAATGACGACAAAATCCAGAACAATTGTGGCAATGTACGCGCTCAAACTCTTCGAAGGTTTAACCAAATCATCATTCTTCTTCGACGTTTCATCTGAAGAAACAAAGTATTATATAAAATAATATGTTAACCTTGATCAATACAGGGACTGAACTGAAATTTGATCACCAGTTGATCGGTAGGAGCTGGTGCAGTGTCTCAGAAGAATCGAAATCTGAACCCATGGAAAATGTAAATCAACGAGAGATGGTTGAACAAGTGAAACGACTGAAGTTGAGAAGCGAATGGGAACTTACAGGTACGATTGCGAGAAGTACTGTGATATTGGTGAAAGACGATCCGGTCAAATTGCTGACGAATCTGAAGAGAAGAAAAGAGAGAAAGGTAGAGAGTTGAATTGAGATGAAATACTGAAAGATTTGGTAAATTCATAAAGAGAAAGAGGAAGAGCGTGTACTGTTCTTTGAGGTGCTTGTTGGGATTTAGAGACGCCATGAAAGCAAACCTCAAAAGCTTCTAATTGTTGGGAGAGGATACTAACGAAGGGAAAATTTTATCATTAAGGGGTGAAATGTAATATTCAAAACATAAGTTGTCCAATATACTATATGTTTGATATGGACTAACAGCCCAATTAGCTAGATGAGCCCAATAAAATATGGGTCATACAAATTCAAGCCCAATATAGTGACGAATAATAAGCCCATGGTTGACCTAGCTAACTTTTGCGAGAAAATGCATAAATTAGTCCAGGGTAATTTTGAGTTTTAACATAATCTTAATTTGTTTTGATTGGTTAATCCAATTTTAATTTTTTTTTCTTACCTACACATTTCAATATAGACATATCAAATTTATCCATGATTTCTCAAATATAGAAATATAACGTAATATATTAAAACATCACTCAACAAGCATCTAACATTGTTTGATAATTTGATAGTTTATCATTCATTTAACGAGTGTTTAATAAGTTATCGAGTTGTCAATTTGGTTTCTTTAACAATTCGACATCGTACTTGATACTTAAACACTTGATTATGTGACAAACAAATTAGCGTTTTGTTAAGACTCAAAACTATTATTAAGATTTAACTTTTTCTTTTTCTTTTTCATTTTCACAGTCTTCTGTCATTGAAATGGTAAAAAAAGAATTAAATCAATTTACTACCCTTACAGAGTCTTTATACAAACTTAAACATATAAATTGATATGACATAATTTTTTAGGGAGAATAAATTTTAAAAACTAATTACATTAATTTAGGTGGATGATGTAACAATTATATAATAATACTATAATATTTTGTATAGTTGAGTTTAATAGAGAGTTTATAATTGTAATACTAACAAATTAAAACATATAAATCTTAGATAAAATAAAATAAAAATCCGACGTAGATAATTATGAAATTTAACGCTTAAATTAATCAAACTTAGACATATAATCTAGTTTCATCTTATCGACATAATCATGTCATCCTTAGTCATATAATTTATTGTCATTTTATTGACATAATGATGTAATTAGTCATATAATTTATTGTCATCTTATCGACATAATCATGTAATCATCATGAGGTAACCAAAGAAATAACTGTAAGTTTATCAAAATCCTTGCGATTGACATATAAAAACAATTAAGAATATGCTTTATTGAACTTGCAGCACTAAAATCAAACGAGCTAGTTTTTGGATTTTGGATTCTGTATTCTGCCGAGGCTGGTCTCTTTGGCTAAATATATCCAAGATAAGTACGCTGGAAAGAGAACAAAAGTACAATTGCAACTGCCATATATATGTACTATCATTGCATAGTACGAGGAACCCAAAATTTGTTGTCTTTTTCTTATTCATTTTGGTACCTCAAATTATGATTTATCAACCTATGTTATTCTTTAACTTAAAGGGGAATGACATAAACTCTTCAATCGCTGCCAATGGCTTCAAAATTCTTCTTCCTTGTTTCCATCAACTTAGCTTGTTTTTACCAGCAACTTGTTCTCTGCAGTGTGTCAGCCTTGCATAGATACGTGTTTGGTCTCAACTAGCTTAGTACAATAAAGAAGTAGTACTGCACATAGTTACCTCCAAGGAATACACGTAAACAGAACCTTAGTAAACATTTTATCTATATATACATCAATACTTAGGAAACTTTTAGGTCTTACATTAAAGATTCAATAATGGATAAGAAGAAGAAGGGGATCATGGATGCAGGTTTCTTGAATGATGATTGTTCAGAAACGGAAAAGCCATTGTTAAAAAACGTGGCTAAAGCAGATGGAGACACTTGTGCATCAATTGCTAAGATAAATATGCTCATAGAAGAAAAGGAAATCAAGTGGGCAAAGAAGTATCAGCCTAAGGCCTTGAAAGACTTCATCTGCCACAAAGAGAAAGCTACAATGCTGCGCGCTTTGGTATGTTCTTCATTTGGCTTTCAGAATTTGATAATAATATAGTGGGGTGACTTATCTTGACGACATTTTTAACCTTCTATGGTTTCACAGATGAGAAGTGAAAATTTTTTTCATTACATAGTTGAAGGCCCTCCAGGAGTAGGAAAGAGAACCATGGCTCAGGCATTGCTCAGAGAAGATATTGGACTGGACATCAGAGAGGTGTTTCATAAAAACTGAGTTTAAAATGAGAAGTGGCGCATATATGTTTCATTGTTTTAAAGGATTTGCTAAGGATTCTTGTTTTTTTCCTATCAGGCAAGAGAGGAATTCAAGTTATTCCACCTGAAGGTCAGTATAACATCTATTCTAGTTCTTCATGAGGCTTTTACTACCATCTGTTCCACACTCATTGATCATTTTGTCACTGTGACCATGGATTTTTAATGCAATACTCTGGTGAAAAGTGCGAAATGGATTTTCTGGTTTGAATTATTAGTAATTTATATGCTTCCTGTCAATTGGGTGTAGCTTGTGCTAGAGTGTATTCTTAAATAGAAGCAGATTCAAGGTAGACTGACTAGTACATTAGGTAAATGATTTTGACTTGCCTTTTATGGAAAAAGAATGCAGGTGTTGCTTTATTGATTTGCTTTATTGTTGCCTTGTGTAACAGGTTTCAAAGTATCTTTGTATCTAATTCTTCTTTCATATCTATTTCAACCTTCTCTGCATACTCTTGAAATCATATTGTTATGATTGTCTTCAAAATGTTATATGAATGTCAAATACTTCATGCCAGAGTCCATTCCACAAAGGCGCAATCCACTGTATCCATTTAAAAGTGAAAAAATCCTCTCAACACATCGAAGTCAATGTAGAAGACCTAAAAGGATATGCAGCAGATGCAGTCATTGAACTATTTAAGGAAATAGAAGCTGGTCTAATGTACAAACAAAACTTGCAGGGTGCTGATAAAGGTAATTGATTCATTATTGATTATCATTATATTGAATGCAACTTTGCAAGGTTATAAAATGATGATATGATTACGTGGTCAAGTTCAAACTAAAAGCAGCATACCTGTCTTTACAGGAATTGTCCTATACAAGGCAGAAAAATTATCCAAGGATACCCAACTTAATATACGAAGCTTTTTAGAGACTTGTAGAGGCCATTATAAAGTTATCTTCTGCTGCACTAAGCTGTCCCAGCTTCAGCAACTCAGTTCCCTCTGCAAAGTTGTCCAACTTCTTCCACCTTCAGAAAAGGAGGTGAGTACCTGATAAGTTGAAATACATCATTCACCACCTGTTTATAAGCTGATTCTTTTAAAGCTTGAACTTTCTTTGAAGCCACTTTGCATTTTTTTTTTTCTTTAGAAGTTTTTGATCGTTTCCTTCTATTCTACAGATAATTGAAGTCTTGGATTTCATTGCTGAAAAAGAAGGTATTGAATTACCTCCTCAACTGGCTGAAGATATAGCAGAAAAGTCTAAGAATTGTCTCCGACAAGCCATTCGTTCATTTGAGGCCACCACTTTGCAGACAAAGTAAGCATAATAAGTTTAAAATTTTGTTTCACAATATAGTTTAATGCATGCATGGTGTTTATTGCTGTCTGGATTTGAATGTGAATGTGATGTTCTTTCTTCTTTCTTACAATGTACCTAGCATTGGCTCATCCATACTTTACTTGCAGTTACCCTATCAAAGACAGCCTACTGATTTTGAGTGGCTGGGAAGAAGAACTTGCATTGATGGCCAAAAGCATCATTGAAGAGCAAAGCGCAAAAAGGTTAGTATACTGCAGTCATCATTTGCCGTTCTTCAACAATCCAATATAGTTGACACCAAAAGGCTTCTTTTGTTAACTAGCTATGCTCTAATGCTCAAACGTTCTTTTACTTAACCATGAGTAAGTTTTTCACCCAATAAAGCTGCAAATTTTTATCCCTCTTTGTTTCATTTCTTTAATCTTGGTTCCATATGCAGGTTGTTTCTTATCAGACAAAAACTCATAACTTTGTTTGAGAACAACGTTTCCCCTGATTTCATTTTCAGAGTAAGGCACTGTACCCTCTCTATTCATTTGTGTTTCAGTCAGATGCAATGCAATTCAAATAAGTAATCATTTTCTTTCATTGCAGACCTTGGTGGCAGAATTGAAAAATCATAGTGATGATAGAATCAAGAGGCAAATAGAAACTCTTTACAACGAATACCCCATTGATGTGCGTACATTTGATACCAAATTTAGCATTTTCCATATTTTCAATGTTCATAAACACTAAACTGACTATCACTTGTGGATGTTCCATATAATATGCAGAATGTAGTAAGTCCTTTTGATGGCAATACATGTAAGATAACAGAAACAAAAACCAGGAATAATGCTTCATGGTTCCTGCGGATAGAAGGTAAGCACGCAGCCAGGAGTTTGCAGTGATGGTGTATTTCAGTGGCAATACAATGCAATTATTAGAAATAGTATTATACAATGCCGCGAACATGTCTTATACACTTCATAACATGCACGCACATGAGTAAAACTTTCTGATCCTAACAAAATGAAAAAATTATTATCTCCCACATGATAATTATGTTCATACGCTTTATTTATTATTATTAATGAAGAATTATAGTTAAAACACTTGATCATAACCATCATTTATCGATTATCTATTTATTATTTATTAAAATTAGATAATTAAATATAAAAGAATTTACTCTAAAAATCTAGCCGATCATGATAGACCAAGATAGCACAAAATCATATTATCTAATTAATTTTTTATTCAAATAATTTATTGAATTTGTAAATAAATAATGTCTGATTATGTATATCATCGATTTATCATTCCTGTCTATGAATTTCATATAACTTAAAAGCATTTTTGTTGACAGAATTCATAGCAAAGTTCATGAGCCAATACAACCGGTACAGAGAAAGCCTTGATTAATGGGTGTATTAAGTAAAAATGCTATTGAGATTTTACCTCAATCAGCTAGCAAGCAGTGGAAGAATTTCTTGTCAATGGAGTAACTGTTGTAACTGTTAGTTTTCAGATGAACTGTTTGGAATTGGAGTTAAGAGTTGGAAGGGTGATAAAGAGGGAAGATTTAAACAAGAAGGACTATAAAGTATGTTACGCATTCAGGACTTTAAGTAATGATACATGTTGGATGTGAATTTAACAGCCCAAATCAAGCCCATCAGCGAGATGAGGCCAATAAAATAAAGCTATAGATTAGTGGCAAAAAATGGGTCACAGAAATGCAAACCCTAATTCAGTCACAAATCGTAAGCCCATGGATGGTCATTTTCGAAGGAAAGATCTCTCATATTTGGCCAAATTTGTTAGGAATTTTGCTCAAACAAGAAGTAATCTTTACCATTATAAGGGCAAAACAAATTAAAACACATAAATCCTAGATAAGATAAAATCAATCCTGTGTAAATCATTATGAAGTTTATCATTTAAATAAATCTAACTTAGTCATATAATGTAGTAATGTAGTGTCATCTTATCAACAGAATAATGTCATTGTGGTTTTTGTGTAAATTTTTGTTTATGTTTGATTTAATGAAAACAAATGAATCTATCTACTTCGCAAAATCTGCTAAATTTTTATTAAAAACTACTCACAAGCTTTGACTATCACTTATAAAAAATTTAAGAGAAGATCTTTATCACTTTCCCATACATACAATAATTTCTTTCAGAAGGTTGGACTATGAAAATGAGATATGCTATCACCATAAGGTAACCAAACCAAACTAATAACAAGATTACAATCCTTGCAATTGACACATAAAATACGATTAATAATATACTTTGTTGGGATGCAGCACTAAGGTTAAACAAGCTTTTGGATTTTGCCAAGCCTCTCTTTGGCTGCATGTTAATATGCTTTGTTGAGGTGCATCACAAAAATTAAACTGGCTTTTGGATTCTGCCAAGGTTCTCCTTGGCTACATGTCCAAGAAAACTACTAAAAAGAGAACAAAAGTATGGCACCTACCACCATGAATACTTATCTTACCATCTTTTGCATAGTATGACTAACCAAAATTGCTTGTCTTGTTCTTCATTTTGGTATCTCAACTTGTGACTTTGTAGGGAATTTCTCAGCCTTTGCCATTCTCTAACTTCAAGGGGAATGTGATAAACTCTACTAATGCTGCCAATGAGTGAAAAATTCTCCCTCATTGTTTCTATCAACTATTCTTGTTTTTGCCTGCTAATTGTTCTCTTCTGTGTGATCAACCTTCTAGTAATGACTGATATCTTTGTCCTCTACTAGTTTTCCTTGGAAAGAGCTCCAACAAAGGAGCTGTTCTTGAACTACAATATATAAGTTGGCACTACTGCTCACATCTTCCTGTATGACCGTGCTACATATAACTTTGGAGCCTTATAGCAAACGTTTATCCATATATAGCAAAATTTAAGAAGCTTTCAGGTCATCACCGCATTAAAGACAGTGAAACAAGGTAGTCTTTCTTCTTTGATGATACAGGTGGTATCAACAATGGATAAGAAGGAGATGGATGCAGGTTTCTTCAATGATGACTGTTCAAAGATGGAAAAACAATTGTCAGAAAACGTGGCTACAGTAGATGGAGACACGGTTGCATCAATTGCTAAGATAAATAGGCTCCAAGAAGGAAAGGAAATCAATTGGGCAAACAAGTATCAGCCTAAGGCCCTGACAGACTTCATCTGCCACAAAGAGAGAGCTGAAATGCTGCGCAGTTTGGTATGCTTTTTAGTTTGGAAAAACGAAATTGCATTATATATATTTATTCTTACTCTGCTAGTATTCCTTAACTCGTTTGGAAGCTTTGCAATTTGTCAGAAACAACTATTAGCTGCATATCAAATCAGTGGTAAAATTCGTTTGTTTTAAGAACACTCAGCTTTCCAGAAGATCAAGTTCCCCGAGATAATTTGGCTTATCTTGACCACATTTATAAGCTTTTATGATCCACAGGTGAGGAGAGAACAATCTAGTCATTACATAATTGAAGGCCCTCCAGGAGTAGGAAAGAGAACCATGGCTCAGGCATTGCTTAGAGAAGATATTGGACTGGACATCACAGAGGTGTTTCTAAAACTGAGCTTAATTAAAATGAGGAGTGCTGTAAGTACGACTTAAAGGATTTGCTAATGATTCTTATTTCATTTAACAGACAAGAGAGGAATTCAAATCATTCCACTTGAAGTTGAAGGTCAGTATTTATAACATCTAATTTTTGCTTCATGAGGCTTTTCTTACCATTGGTCATTACGCAAAATGGACTTTTAAGTTTAAATCATGAACAATTTGTATTTGTTCCATTAATTGGATGTAGCTTGTGCTAGTGTGTTCTTAAATAGAAAGTAGATTGACTACTACATTAACTAAAATTATTTGAATTCCCTCTTCAAGTATGATTTTCATATCCGCCTCACCCTCCTCTGCATACTCTTTGAAATCATTTTTTTTTAATGAGTTTCTTGAAAGTTATATGAATGTCAAATATTTAGTGCCAGAATGCATTCGAGGAAAGGGCAATCTGCTGTATCCATCTAAAAGTCAAAATATCCTCTCAACACATAGAAGTCAATGTAGAAGACCTAAAAGAATATGCAGCGGAAGCAGTTTTGGAACTTTTTAAGGAAATTAACTCTGGTTTATTGCACCAACAAAACTTGCAGGGTAACCATTCAAATGAAAAAGGTAATTAATATGTTATTGATTATCACCATATTCAATGCAAGATTACAAAGTGATTATATGGTTATGTGTTTCAACTTTCAGTAAGCCACATTCCTGTTTTTACAGCAATTGTCCTATACAAGGCAGAAAAATTACCCATGGATACCCAACTCAATATCCAAAGTTGTTTAGAGACTTGTAGAGGTCATTATAAAGTTATCTTCTGCTGCTCTAAGCTTTCCCAGCTTCTGCATCTCAATTCCCTCTGCACTGTTATTCAACTCCTTCCACCTTCAGATAAAGATGTAAGTATCTTATAACTTCTCTATAAGATGAATCGTTTTAAGTTCAAAGTTTCTTCAGGCCACTCATTGCACTTTTCTTCTGAATATTTTGATTGTTTCCTCTATTCTACAGATAATTGAAGTCTTGGATTTCATTGCTGAACAAGAACATATTGAACTGCCTCCTCAACTGGCTCAAGATATAGCAGAAAAGTCTAAGAACTGCCTTCAACAAGCCATTCGTTCATTTCAGGCCACTTGGCAGTCAAAGTAAGCACAATTAAGCTCAAAAATTTAATTTGAAAATAGATTCTATATGACAATCTTATCCCAAGTTAAAAAGAATTCATGTGAAATCATCAATTTCTAAGCTAAAATTTTTTAATGCATGTATAGTATATATATCGCTATATGATGTGAATGTGTTTTTGTTAAAAGCTCTCGAACTTTAGGATCTTCATGTGATATATATCTGCCGGGTATCCACCCTAGGCTCTAACTCATTTACGCGTATTTAGATGTTTCAAAGTTAATAACTAAGAAGCTTTACATTGATGAAATGCTATCTTTCTTCTACTGCTTAAATCATTAAATATTTTGACCTCACAACCAATGTCTCCCCAACTAAATATGCAAATAACAGTATGTGAGTGTTAAAATCTTGCAGAACATAAGGTGTTTCTTTGTTTATTGTTTAAGTTTCTACTGTCTGTATATGTTATATATATATATATATATATATATAGACATGTGATATGGAAACTGGTTATAGCATTGCTGCAGCAATGAGTTAACACTTGTTCTGATTTATTCATTACCTTGGAGATGAGTGTTTGTTATTTAGCAATATTTTCACTAAAAGAGAATTGGTTTTCAAATTATGATTGTTCTTCTCGTTTCTTATAATGCAACCGGCACTTGCTCATCCATGTTGTACTTTCAGTTACCCTTTCGAAGATGGACAACTGGTTATAACTGGCTGGGAAGAAGAACTTGCAGTGATGGCCAAAAATATCATTGAAGAGCAAAGTCCAAAACGGTCGGTTGACTGCAGTCATCATTTACTTTTCTTCCATAATTCAATATAATCTACACCTAGGACTTCTTTGCTAACTAGCCATGATCAAGCATTCTTTTCCTTAATTATGTGCAACTTTGGTCCCCAATAAAGCTGTGAAGTTCTCACCACTCTTTGTTTCATTCAATAACTTGCTTCGATTTGCAGGTTGTATATTATCAGACAAAAACTTATAACCATGTTTCAGCACAATGTATCCCCTGATTTCATTTTTAAAGTAAGGCACTTCACACCCTCTATTCCTTAACTGTGTTTCAGTCAGACCGCAATTCAAGTAACTAATTTTCTCGCATTGCAGACGTTGGTAGAAGAATTGAAAAAACATTTTGATGATAGAATCGAGAGGCAAATAGAAACTTTTTACCATGAATACACAATTGAAGTGCGTATGAAACTAAATTTATCATTTCCGCCTATTCTTTTAAGTTCATAATCTCTAATCTGACAATCACTTGTGGATGTTACACATAACGCAGAATGTACTGAATCTTTTTAATGGAGCATGTAAGATACCAAAAACAAAGACTATAAATAATGCTTCAGGGTTCCTGCGGATAGAAGGTAAGAAGCCAGGACTTTTCAGTATAGTAAATTTTGAGATGACCTTCTTGAAGGCTACATATTTATGCAAGCATGGCCACCACTTACATTTTCAGTGCTCACTTATGTCATTTTGATTGGACTATCTAGAGGAGCTCACTTATTCCATTTTTAGTCCATTGAAGCAACAAGAATAACAGCTTTCTCACTTAAGTTTTGCATTTAAAACCACCATGTAATTCTCATTATATATGTATATCATAAGCCTTTCTGGCGTAAGAATTTTATTTTAACTAAAGCATTTTCGTTGACAGAATTCATAGCGAAGTTCATGAGCTTCTACAAGGTATGGAGAGGAAGGTGAATTAATGTGTGTACAAGGTCGAAGTAAATTTCTATAGAGATTTTACCTTAATCAGCTAGCAATTAGTAAAAGAACTTGCCAATTTCACTTTCTGAATGGAGCTATTATAAGTGTTACTGTAATGGTTGAAGAGTTTGCATATCATTGTGTAACTTATTGACAGCCATTGTTGATTTGGTATCAGATGATTAGTTAATAGCAGTTTCCTTGATACCAAAATCTTAGTATTCTACAAAATTGGGCTGATGAAGAATCTCTAAAGCTAAAAATCACCATATTACCGGAATAAAGATTTGAATTTTAATTTTGGATATGTTGAGAAAAAGAGGGTGAAGAGAAATATTGTGACTATACTTAAGACTTACCCTTCATTAGTAAGAATAAATGAGATTTAAGAATTTATTTAAAAGAAAATAATTCCTATCAAAGTAATCAAATATGTTTGTATATTAACACACAAAAATCTGGTTTACAAGTTTTGCTATTTTATAAGTTTTCGGCCACTCTAATTCTTCTCCTAACAAAACAACCTCAAATTTTCTAAAACCAAAAGCAACTGCTTCGACAATGGCATATCAACATGCCCCTAAAAGTGTTGGATACTTTTTCCGGTCTCTTTATACTTGCTCTGACTACGAAATTTAACTCATCTACCAAGCTATTGAAGCAGTGAATACAACTTTCAGCATTGAAATTTGAACTCTTGTATAATACTGCTGCTGCTCATATATCAGCATACAAGCCTCAGGGAGTCCAACCATCTGAGGATTGGTTTTTGAAACGTGAAGATCCTGCATCTCATACCATATCTTTTCTGACTTCGGCTGCACAAAAGCCCTATAGAACCCCTCCTCGGGTTTACCATCATGAACAATATTGGCAATCAGATCATACTTGGAATGTAATATGTTATTCTCATTTGGTGTTGGCAGTTCCAAATTCTTCCCAGGAAAGTTGACCCATGTTGGATTCTTTTCCACTAGCAAATCATTATTCGTGAAGCGCCGCATATGAAGGACTAATTATTGTGGTAATCTCGAGAATCGATATCTCATTCTCATCCTTGCAACCTCGGTCACTGTTTCCCATCAAACTTGTTCGATATATTGAATAAAGGAACCTGGGGTATAATATTTTTCTCCACCACATCTTTGAAAAGATGCGTTGGAGGCAAATCCAGCCCAAGCATCAGGACTGGCATTCTACAAGCTTACATAGCAACATTGTTATGTTCATCTTCACTTCCTCCATCTGTGATTGCATTACAAGGAATATCCCTGATAACCTCCAATTCCCCAGGAAAGCACTCACGAATGATGCTATGCTATTATTATTTTGCTTTAATGTTCTAAGATGCGCATGCAGTTTGTTGAGAAGCCATGACATGGATTCAACAGGCTTGGACTGTACACCTTGGATTTAGAAAATGCCGAATATCGTCCAATGATAGGTCATCAACTTCATATCCATCAGGAAGGCAATAAACTTTTTCTGTTCGGAGATTGATATGGACATGGTGTCCTGCTTCCGAACTATCGAGCATATGCATGGGACTTCTGTCCTCTTCCTTGGTAATACTTCCCAGAAACCAAACACGCTTACACATTCAGGTTTGAGAGAGACAGAGCAAAACTTCTCAAAATCAAAATCCAAAACCTGGCGATAACAGTATCAAGATAAGGACACTACGCACTTCACCAAGTCTGCTTCGTCGCCCTGGATTATCTTCCTCCTCCTCCTCCTCAAAACCAAGACTAGGAGGCGACGAAGATGACTCCTCTGACGCCACTTTCACCCTCTTCGAGATTTCAACCTCGTTTCCACTACCATCACTTTCCCTCTTCCTAGTCACCTTCCAATCTCACAAACAGGAGCAAAAGATAACGATGTAGGCTCTTTTCGTAGTGGCTTAAGAACCTTTAAATTTAGGAAAGAAAATAACTTTATCTTGAAAATATATTATTTATTATTTGAAAAAACTTAATTAAATTAAGAATTAGGATTATATTTTTGAAAAAGAAATTATAAAAATGTTTATTTCACCTCTGATGTTAACAATTAAAGTCTAAAATCAAACTCTAAATTGTATAAGTTTTAAACGCATGGATTATACATTTAAAGGAATTTCTATTATATCTCTTCTTCGTGTTGAATATATATGGGGTCATCTTACTTCTAGATTTTTTAAATAATTAAAAATATTCTATTTTAAAAAAATTATTTATTTCCTTTAAAATATAAAATAGTAATAAACTTGACAAGTGGATGTGACTTTAACACAACTAATAAAATACCCAAAAAATTGTTAGTTTTTAGTACCCAAAAAAACCTATTTTAATTAATTGATCTTGTAGTCGAAGATATTTTTAAGTAATTAAATTTAAAAGAGTAATTATGGTTATATATATATATATATATTATAAAATCTCTCACTTTTCTATTCAACTTCAAAAATACTTAATGAAAATTTTAATAGTTATTATACAAAATAAAGAATGTTAATATGATAAACTCTATATAATACAATGAACTTTTTAATATATATATATATATATATATATATATATATTACTTATATGTTTATTATTATAATATGATAAACTCTTACCTATAAAAAATTATATTTTTAATATTTTATAATATTAGAAATGTTTATATAATTTTCTTAAATTTGTTTATCTTATAATTATGCAATGTTTTACTTTTCATAATGTTTTATAAAAATAATTTAAAAAAAAATCATAAAACTTATATTACATTGGTTAGTTATATTATATTTACAAATATAAAGAGTAAACCGTTTTAATGAAGAATATTTTAAAAAATAAAATAATAATAAGATTCAAAAAGAGTCAAGATAGCATCGTCTTTGACAGTTGAAGCTTTTCAACCTGCCTAAGAAAATTTTTCCCGGTCGGCCCCCTGATATGTGATATCAAACTGGTTATAGCATTGTCACAGAAATGAGGCATCCTGGTTCTGATTTATTCGTTAAATTGGTACTGAGAACTTATTTTTCGTACTTTTTCTTCTTCCTTCCAATGCAGCTGGCATGTAGGTATCCCTTCGAAGACGAGCAACTGATTATAACTAGCTGGGAAGAAGAACTTGCAATGATGGCCAAAAGTATCATTGAGAACAATAGGAATTTGCATTCAAAACCGTCAATCAAGTCTCATTATAATTGTATAAGTCTTTCCGGCCTCAGATTTTTATTTTAACTAAAGCATTTTTGTTGACAGAATTCAAGGAATGGTGAGGAAGCCATAAATAACGCATGTACAAGGTCCAAGTAAATTTCGTGTAGAGATTTTACCTTAATGAGCTTGCAAGTAGTAAAAGAACTTGCTGATTTCATTTCTGAATGGAGCTGCTGGAGTATTATGGATGTAATGGTTGAAGAGTTTGCATACCATTGTGAAACTTATTGACAGACATTGTTGATTTGATACCAGATGATTAGTTAGTAGCACTTTTCTCAATACCAAAAACTTGATATCATACGGAATTGGGCTGAAAGAATCTCTAAAGCTAAAACCCACCAAATTACTGGAATAAATATTTAAATTTTAGTGGTGGATGTGTTGAGAAAAAGGTCAGAAGAGAAATATTATGACTACTTTTATGACTGACCCTTCAATCGTAAGAATAAATGAGATTTCAGAATTTACTTATAAAAAAAATCATATAAATCAATCAAATCTGCTTGCATATTAACACGAATAATCGCTTAAAGAGCTAACAAAACCTTTCATATTTTCTTCTTGATTAAGACAAGTTGAGAAGCTGCTTCATTAAGCTGAACAATCTTCTGATTGTTCATGATCGTTTGCACTTGGCTCACCCAGAAGTCTATTCTCTGCCTCCTTTATTGTTCAAAAGCTTATACACTATTGTATCTTTGTTTGTATTTACGAACAAAAACTCTGTTATTTCGATCCGAAGAGTCTCTTATTTAATGGTTATAGGGAAGAAAGAATTGATTACTAGCTACTTCACCTAATACAACAAAATTTTCTAAGGTTCAGGAAATGGTAGACCATCCTAATCTTGCAGTTGAATTTTCTTCTATTCATACCTAACTCAGAATTGATGGGCATATATCATCAATATATGATTCCAAATCTGTATCGAATGAGAAAAAAAACAAATGAAAACACAGAAAAAATACAAAAAAAAAATGATCGTTATACTCTATTGACATCTCCCACTGATGAACACCCTGGTGTCTCACCAGAACCATGAATCCCGGTGGGAGTTCTTGAGTAGTCCCCAAGTGGAATACAACTATTTGTCCAATTATGTCCTTTCAATATTGTTATTTTCACATGTTCTGGCAATCTCAGTGTAAACCTATCCGCCTCTGATCTTGATCTAGGCATTGAGTGCCCTGTTGAGTGTGACCTTGAGAACTTCTGCCATAATAATTTTTCATTTCTTTCACTTTGTTTTATGGCCGTACTAGGAGCCCCTTGTTCAGCATTTTCTTCTCTAGCTGCTTCATCCTCATCTTCCTTAATACTAATGCTTACAGCATCTTCTAATGATGCATTACTTGCATTGATATCATTCATGGAATTGCTCTGGACAATTCCTGGAGATTTCTCAAATGTTTGAGGCAAATCAAGGTCTCTACGGCAAACCGGGCAGGTTTTATGAGAACTAAGCCAAAGGTCAATACATTCTTGATGGAAAACATGGTAACAAACTGTTAGAAGTCGAAGCACGTTCTCATCCTCGAACTCCGCCAGGCAAATGGCACATTCTAGGCCATACTTTTCGCGGTGAAAATCCTTGACAGTTGAGTATGCAAATGTTGGAAAAGCTTGTATAAGTGAAGGATCAAGTCCCTGATTAATAATTGAAGAACCAACTGCACTTCCTGAAGGGCTACTCCGGCTATTCATAGAGTTAATAATATTTTCCATGAAACACCTACAGAAGTATATGGTAAAAAATCCCACAAAGAAGAAAACAAGGAGAGTCACAGTTAAAACAATAGTTACTGGAGGGGATGAGTAGCCTTCGGGTTGTGGAGTATAAGGAGCATAGTTCGACATTGAAATCGGAGCCTAATAGGGTGGCCGGAGAGTGTACTGTTCCGGCATTGAGTCTTCGCATGGATGAGAGGATAATCAATCAAAAGAAGATGATTGATATTGGTCTAGGAAATGAATGGAAATATGTGGTTTGACATTGGTAAACTAGTTTGTTTGTTTGTATAGGTTGTGAGGCATGCATTGTGATTACCAAAGAGAGAAGAACAAGGAAAAAGCGTATCAAAATCAGTGTTTGTGAGCATGTCAAGTAGTTTACTTAATTTGGGATGGTGATGAGAGGTGCATGGTTGCTTGCTTATCCTTGGTGGAAACCACGGCTATCGAGTATTGAGCGAGTCTTCATGAGAAGGATAAGGAGCTTTGTCTGAAGATTAGCAACTTGTGGCTGCTTATCAAAATGCTCTTCTTCCTTGCTACTTCTATTACTATTATTATTACAAATCAATTGCAAATTTTTATATATTTGTTTACATGTAATTAAACCACCTCATGCTACATTACCACTGTCTAGCTTCGTACATGTTTTTGGGATGGAACAAAGGTCAATAACACTATGTTTCTTCTAAATCGTTTAATGTGTTCTAATTCAATGGTTCATAACTTGTTTAATCGTATTTATATTTAAAAAAATGAGACATTTTTTCTAATTTCAAGGCATATAATGGATCCAAATATTTGGCACATGGTTCATTATCGAATTCATAATCAATTATATAACTTTTATACCTCTGTTTCTTAAATTAAATTTTTACAGCTTTGCTTCCTTTGCTATACTTGCTAAAATATCATTCTATCATTCACTTATCCAAATATTACTCGCGAAAATTTGACAAATTAGATTATTTAATATCGTTATCATCTTTACTCAATGAATTTATCGTTTTACTGGATATTGGAAACCCATATCAAATGAAGATAAGGTACTAGAGAATTTAAGTTCACCTTGAAAAAGAGAAAAAGGAAAAAAAAAAAATCTATAATTAAAGTTTTGTAAAGATAGTACAAACCGTTTTGATTGGTGAACAAACACCAACAGACTGAACCAAGTATCCTTGCTCAGCTTTTAAGCAAGTACACTCTTCCGTCTCATGCATACATGAATAACTGAAAGGACCTCACAGGAGAACAGTTCACTTTAGAAATAGTATCAAGTCAATATCACACCAAGAAAGGTTGGACTGAAGAACACTGATAGGGAAGATGTTAAATCCCTCATCCTGTGCGAGTTATTCGAGATTATTTCAAAAATCTTACTAATCGCAACCATTAAAAATGACAAAAGATATTATGACAGTTCCCAATTAGTAATCCACCAAGATCATCAACAAAGTCTATTATAATTCATATCCTTCAATCCAACCTATTACTACTGTTCACAGTTAGATTTAACATGGGCTCCGCCACGCCGATCAATAACAGAACTCGGTAGCTTCCTGCAGAAAATTTAACATGATTTGAAGCATAACATGGGATTCGTCATAGACCTTATGCCTTTCATTTCCACACATTAAGTTCAGAATTTTATCATTATGTGCTTCCGCAATCCCTTTGATCCCCTCTTGAATCTCTACATACTTAGTTTTATTCACATTAGATTTCAATCGCCTGATTAACAAAAAAATACAAAAACCTCAGGGAAATGCTCAAAAAAGATGGCATGTCTGTGCATAACATATTCTTAAAACTAAAAATGTAAAAGACTAAAAAATTCAAACTAATAAAAGATGCATATTAGAGGAAACAAATACAAGTAATGACATACCTCAGAATGTACGAAAGGCCAGAAAGGCCAGATTCAGCTAAGGAAGATAGATTCTCCCACAAATGGAGAGAGGGAATTAGAAGATCTATTTTATAAATTTTAATGAAGTGGTACAGATGTCTCTGTGCAAGATATAATGCCAGAAAATGAGGCCAGATTCAGCTAAAGAAGATAGATTCTCCCACAAATGGAGAGAGGGGATTAGAAGCATTATTTTTATAAATTTTAATGAAGTGGTACAGATGTCTCTGTGCAAGATATGTCGTCAACTACTAATATCTTGTAACAGAGATAACAACTACAAATAGTACAAGCTTCAAATTTCCCAACCCAAGAGCAAAAATCCTCACATAAACCATGTAAGTTGAGACAGACAAGGGATCCCCTGAAAACTTGAAGCAAGCAAACAAAAACTTTCCTACCCATAAGCTGAAGATACATGATGCGACTATACTAGGACTATGTAAACCATTCAGTTCTCCATTCAAAGCTTTATCATGGACCTTATTTGCGTTTTCATCATTCATCATAATACTTTTAACATTTTCAATGTGCAGGATTTTATATTCTATTCAATATCATCAATCCAGTCACCATATATCCTACTGATTTTGTCTGGACCTTTCCATTTTTGGTGAGATCTTTGCCCTGGCCTCTGGAGTACAATAGATGTCCTCTGTGGTGGAACTCCAATATGATAACCATCCACATGAGGAACTGAAGTGACTGATGCAACCACAGTATCTGCAGGAGTTTTTGAAGGCACTCCTGCCATCTTTGAGTCAGAAGGGGGAGCAGAAGAATCTTTAGCTTCTGAGTCCACAAGGCCCCCACCATATCGGTGTAATTCTGTGATAAACGGAAAGATGAAATCCAGAGGTAACCATGAACAATATTATTCCTACCTTATCACAATAAAATGGAAGAAAAAATGAAAAAAAGAAAAGCAGTTTTCTGGTTGTGTAGCTTGTGTTTAGCAAATCAAATGTGACTACATGCCAAAGAACAGAGCAACAGGAGCAGTTAGAATACAAAACATCTTGCAATATTAGTAAGCCAAGCTACTCATCAGTGGCACGATAGTCAAGAAAGACAGATGACAGTGAGCACCAATGTCAGATCAATGTTAATTTCCTTACACATAAGGAGAAGAATCTAAGTTCCCAAAGTGTGAGAAGGCATACAACTTAAACAATGCATAACAAATTCATATTCTTAAATATAACTTACAAGAGTGGCCAACAAATTTATAATCCTTACATCGAGGCTGGAAAGGAGATGACCAAATGCTTAATCATACAGTAGACATACAGACTATAGCACTTCATTCTTAATTTGGGGTGCTGGGCTGGCCAAAATACTTATAGAAAAAAAAAGTCCTCGTCTAGGAGAAAGAGACACTATAGGTACAATCTTGTTCATGCACCATAAACAAAGATATTCAGTATCATCTGTTACGCAAGCGTACAAGGACAACTATTTTCATTAATCAAATATGGAAAATGAACAGTATATAATCCAGTGTACCACATCATAATATAGATTATCGAGCAATATAGCAACAGCTTTTGCAGTACTCCATAAACAAATAAGTTTGTAAATGTGATGACATAAGCACAACCTAATCAATAGCATATACCACTTGCGATGATTTCAATGGTCTCAACGAAGCATTCTAATCAAGAACAAATCACAAATCAAATATGATTGAAGAATTTGGATGCCTCCATAAATAAGCATAAACCAATTTCCTCAAATGAGGAAGTCTAGACCAGCTAATAAGTTCCTAAAGCAAATGCAAATAACTCAAAGGTAAACTTGCCAATCTATCATTTTTTAATCATACTACAAGATAAAACTATCACATTCATCCTCCTTAAATTGTATCATTTTTACCTAAACATAATACAACCAAACTGCTTTCTCTAAACACAAATAAATTCTTTCATTACAAAAACCATCAACAACCAACAACACAGAAAATTGTCATCACATACAAATAACCTAAAATTAGTACCTTGAATCCCATGCGCAAAATGACACTTGCTCCCGAACGGGCAATGCCCGGTGAGCTCCCACTTGTTACAGATCCTGGTCTTCCAATTAGAAGGCTTCACATTTGACCCTCCACCATTGTTTACACCACCACCACCACCAGCAACTCCAGGCCCCCCTCCCCCTCCACTTCCACCTGCACCTGCACCTCCACCACCAACGCCACCACCACCACCATAGCCTCCAGGCCCCAAACTTATCGCCACACTCTCTCTATTCTTACTCTGTTCATCATGCAAAAACGTACAATTATCTCCATACGGGCAGCCCTCTTCTGTATAGAACTTCTTGCAATGCCTCCCTTTATAAGATCTCTGCGTTTCAACAACATAATTCGACGACCCCAACGAGGGGATTTGATACTCCTCTCTTGGAATTTCATTCGAACCCGCCCTCTCCTCTTCATGAGCGGCAACTATTTCCTGCCAGTTCGGGGGTGGTCGCCGAAGCTCCTCTATGCTGTGAGCAAAGTTACAGTTGGTAACATAGGGGCAAGTTCCATTGCGAAATTTACAACAAAGCTTTGTCTTGAAAAACATTTTCCCAATTGCCTTGGACTTCGAATTTGCATCTTGCCCGTTGTTTCTTGACTTCTTGTTGGGCGGTTGGTCGCCGTTCGACCGCGTTTGGGACTGGTAGTTAGAGTTGGAGTTAGACGGGGTGTCAGCAGAGACGTCGTTCCAAGCGTGGTAGTCGTCTTCGGTCGCCCAAACGGAGGCATCCGCCGGATTCGGAATCCAATTCTCCGGTGGCCCATTTCCCACTACGATGTGAACCACGTTTTCACTCGAATCTCGAGGATAGCTCATTGTTGCAGGAAAACCCTAATTGAACGAATACCCAGATTCCAAAAGTGGATTATTTTTACAGGAAATGAAGAAAAGGAGCGAAATTTCAAAAATTTGCTAAATGGGTATTTGAGTTTCGGATTATACTGAGTTTATCTGTGAAATTTATGCAAGAAATAGATAGAAATGGAAACATTTAGATGAAAACAGTACAGCAAACATAACAACAAATTGTTGCAACAAAACAGATAACTACATAACTTTTAAGAAAGAAGAATTGGGAAAAGTAGTTTGCAAGTAGAAGTGGAAATAGATCTAATCCTACAAAACGTGAAAATACTATAACATGAAGAAAATTTGCAACATTATTATCAGAAGCAGCATATACAGACAGACTTGCTTGGAGAAAAATCTTAGTGAAGGTAAAGAAAATAACCAAAATTTTGAAAAAGAAAAAGGTTGGCAATTTGGAGGAGATTTGGAAGAAAAAAAGAGTGGGAAAGTCGGAAAACGTGGATAAAGAA
Organism: Bursera cuneata; assembly: GCA_026212285.1. Lineage (NCBI taxonomy): Eukaryota > Viridiplantae > Streptophyta > Magnoliopsida > Sapindales > Burseraceae > Bursera > Bursera cuneata. Next base: position 52,380 of record JANLJB010031136.1, read on the forward strand.
GTGAAGTCTCAGCATTGGAAGAACGTTAGGAGGAGGAGAAGGAAGTAGACCATTGGTCTGGTGGTGTTCGTGTTCTCCGTGATGTGATTTTCTCCATTTTTTTTTTATTTTTAATTAGATTTTTAGAAATCCAATCCATAAAATAAAAAAAAAAAGTAAAAAAATCATCGATTATCGCTTTCTTTTAAATAATTTTCTACTCTTGCCTATCTGAAAAGGATTCAATATTTATGACGTGATAATGTGCTTCACGATTGCGTCTCATCTCATTTCTGAACTTGAATAAAATTTTTATTAAAAAATAAAATAAGTTAAAATAACCAAATTGTTGAGAGGCTTTGAATTTTAATAAATTTTTTTATCTTTTAACAAATTATTTTATCTTTTGAAAAAAATTTATAATATGTAATTTCTTCATAAAAATTAAGTAACTATTATTAAATAAGTCGTGCAATTTCTCATAAAAATTCAACCTTATATTCAGACGTAACATTATTACATGATTATTATATTATTCATTTAATTATTGTAGTAAATTTATTAAATTTATCCCTTCAAACCAACTCAACTATATAAATAACTTTGTCGTTATTGCATGACTGATACATTATTCATCTTAATTAATGTAATTAATTTCTTAAATTTATCCTTACAATCATAGAATAACATATCAATTTATATAATTAAATTTGTATCAAGATTTTATAAGTATAGTGTTAATTTTATCAAATATATAAAGTAAAAATACTACAAATTTGTAAGTCCAAATATATCTCATAAAATACTCATTAAACTATGTCTCAGTATATAAAATAAAATAAAAAATTAACACATTTGATGAAAAACCTAGCTTAATTAGACTAATTTTTTAAGATTAAAAAAAATACGCATAGGATTATATACATTCACATTTACTATTTTAAGTTTACCCTAATATTAAAAATTTATTTTTTTATTCAACTTATTTTATAAATTCCAAAAGCATTTAATGTAACAAACGTAAATTGAATATAATAAGCGAATGTAATAATACATTAAGAAATTATCAAAGAAGTCATTAACAGATCAAAGTACTTTGTAGAATTGATTTTTATAATTATCAACTTTTTACTTTTTCTAATTTAATTGGTAATTTTTGTTAAGTTTAAACATCGACATATTTGTATTTAATTGTTAAATGATTTTTTTTTCATTATGAAGACCCGAATTAGATAAAAATAAGTAGTCTTAAAACTTTTGTAGAAAGAAAATTAAGATGACGGTGTAGAAAATACTTCTTTTGGATACTATTGGCTGTCTTAAAACTATATATATACTCACCCCCTTACAAACTAATATAATATGATAAAATTAAAAGAAATAAAATTAAAATAAATTTTTAAAAAATCATATAACAAGAGTTTATATACTTAATATTAGTTTTAATAAATATTGCTATAGTCATTCTAAGATGGACTTGAGTTGATCTAATAATCCATTATTAAAGCCTATCATTCGCATCTATTATCTCGATTTCATAGTGACTCTCACCCGTGTCTATATAAA
>JANLJB010031137.1:0-53982 GCA_026212285.1 Bursera cuneata
GGATAAGTGAGTAGGTTCACCAATGACAAATTCACTGCTTCCTGCATATGTGACAACAATTGCCCATCAATTAATAATTGATATGTTAATTATTAAATTAATTGTTTAAGCCTAGTAACTCGATCCTTATAGAGTTTTGAAAGATTTATTTGGGTTTAATTACCTTTGCGCAAATTGCATTTTGTCGCTCTTGCGGTAGGTGGCTATACTTTGCCTTGACCTTGGCCTTAGCAGGTAGTGCAATTTTCACCCAGTCATCAACGAAATCACTGTACATATGTATCAATTGGGTTGATGAAATTAGTAAATCAAATTAACTAGCAAACTATCAAAATCACTGGATCAATTAATCGTGTATAAGCCTTACTAAGTAGTGGAACCATCCTCTGGAAGGGCCATAAGTCTCTCTATCCCACCACAGCGACTGTGTCCAATCACCAATATGTTTTCAACCTATAAAGTTATAAAATTTCTGGTTAATAACTAACGCCTTTTTCATTTGATACAGAAAAGGTAAGAGAAAGAACAGAAAATATGTGCAGAAGAATATCAGAATAGAAAGATTTATTCGGACCTTAAGATGTGAAACAGCATATTCAATTGTTGCACCAACCCCCGAGTATCTTAACTGTTCATCAGACAACAATATTGACCATTATTTAATATAGTGAAATACTAAGAAGGTAACTTTTTGATTATTGAATGAAAAAGTTGAAAGAGGTTAACACGTTTGATTATTCAGAGATACTCTTAATCAGATGTGACGCATCGTTTGTTGATCAATTTACCTGGTTGAACGCAGGGGCCAGGTTAGCTATGTTGCGGACCATGAAGGCTTCCCCGGGTTGAAAATCTAAGACATGGGAGGGGCTGACTCGGGAGTCTGAGCACGCAAATACTAGAAACTGCGCATGTCCGGATCAACAAAAAGTGTCATGACTTGAATCATAAATGATTGAAGAGAAGCAAACTAATTAATGATTCAAACAGTACCTTAGGATGCTGCTCTTCAGCAAGTTCTCGGAAAAGTTCTGGATTTTTGCTGGAAAGAAAACACGCAGATATAAATAATGCTAATAATAACAATTGCATAGATTATGCAGAAAAGCTACACAAGTTGAGGCATCGTATATGCTTACTCGAACTTCTGGGTCTTGAAACGATAGAACCCCTCTATAATTCTTTCTACTGGGTCACAACAAGCTTCGTCGTGGTCATCTTTATCACTGCAAATATAACTAGCATAAGTAATATTATAATTAATTTCAAACCTTTTTTCCCTGCTCATGCGTTTCATCAATTTGATGATAGATTAAGTTTTATATTTGTATTTTTTATTGATAAATTAACTTTACTAGCTGCGGCTCAGTGAGCGTGCAAGGAAGGGTCAATAATGTTACGTATCAAAACTTTGACAGAAAAATGTCTTGTTCCGAATAGTTAATGCGATGAAGCAAATATAGTGATTGAATTCAGTAGAAAAACCTGAGAATCATTTTCAGCCTTGGAAAGAGAGCCTCATGATTAATCAGCTTGGCCATATGAATATATATATCTGTAAAATTCAAGAAAAAATAATAAGAATAAAATTGAACCTAGCTAGCTGGTAGTACACGTAAATGTTCTTGAATAAGTAACTAGGAAATCTCTAGCTGAAGTTTAATAAAGTGCATGCATAGCATTCTTGCCAGAAAATCAAAGCGTTTCACGATCTTCTTATCGAAATCAAACATAAGTTTGAACTTTGAAGCATGCAGCACAATATACTTTCTCTGCCTCAAACATATATACCATACGTATGCATGCACGTACATATATCTATATATCCATGAACTTACAGTTTTTTATAAGCTGGATATCGGCTTTGAATTGTTGAAAGAGCTAGCTAGCTAACTATAATGGCAAACGGAAGAATGTATGCAAGAAGTTTTGATGGAGCACATAATGCACCAAGTTCAATCTTCTATTTATAGGGTGTGATATGTGGAGATGAAGGTTAAATCTTCGCAGTCTCACAAGAGAACCATTAAACGCGTACATTTTTTTTTTTAACTAGAATTACAATCGCATACGTCTCTGTTCCAATGGTCAAGGGCAAGAAAGCTTTTCTTCTTAGTTTCTCTCCTCGGGGTCCCCTCGTCTCCACTAAATACATAATTAATTAAATAAATATCAATATTTGCGTTCAGGCTATATTGGTTGGTTAGAGTGTCTTGTTACGGAGTTGATAGCCGCCAAATGGGAATTAGTCATAGTTTTAATTTTAATTTATTTATTTATTTCTCTTTTATAATATTACCGCCTTGAACTACTTCGACTCTTTCCAGCTAATAAAGCTAAAGAAATTTAATTATCTATTTGATTGTTTCCACATCTTTCTCTACCGAAGATTCAACTGAGATTATTTTATTTGTTTATACCGCCTTTAACTTTCTTTGCACAGGTCAGAAAAGTTTGAATAGTTGATGCATTTTCATTTTAATACTATTATTGACTCCTTCCTTTGATTGTTGTGATCGAGTCAACGGAGAGAAACGCCTTTCTACACATATGTTTCTTCATCCAAGAAACATCGCTAACAGTCACGTCCACATTAATTAATCATTACTTTGATTTAAAGGAAAAATGAGTTATGAGTATTAATTAATTAAAAATTGTGAATGAATGAAGTTTCTAATATGTTTGGTTACGGGTGAATATTTAAACTCAATCTGATTTGATCCGATTAACTTGATCCAGTCATGTTAAGATCGAGTTAATCATTATATAAAACTTGAAGTCGGATTGAAATAGGATAATCCGACGAATGTTAGGTTGAAATTAAGTTACTTGAAAATAACCTAGCTTGATTATATTAATATAAAAAATAAAAATAAAAATTTTGTATGAACCCAATTCATCCAACTATTTTGAGATTAGTCAGATTCCTTCGTCAACATAACCCAATCTCTAGTTAAATTTTCTAAATCTGATCGTCTATCAGGTCAGATCGAATTTGCCGTAACCCGACCTGACCCCACATATACCCACCCCCTCAACTATTGTAGCTAATCCAGCTGAGGACTTCTCGAAAATCACACAACAAAAATCTTAAATTAAAATTAAAATAAAAAAGTATTGTAGTAGGTTTAGCTTTTCAAATCCCCTCGTGCCGTATGTATCACCTTAATGGATAATATTTCTATATAATAAACTTTATAATTGATTTCACGTATAATATGATACAATAATTGAAACATAGACTGTCTCTTCATTTGTTAATATTGTAGACAAAATGGGATTTGGTAGGCAAGGAGAAAGCACGTGGAAAACCTATCGTCGAATTTAATAATAAGCTGCTCCAGGCTAATTCATCTCATGCCTATTTTAGGTTTTGTTCATCTCACAGATTCCATAAATGGATTCATTTTCATTCCACGTCTCGATCCTCCAATAGTTGAAACCTTTTCATTAACTCTCAATTATGAATACTAATTTGTAATACGGACATAAACCTAAAATCATAAAATTTTTACGATATTTTTTAACCTAGAATGTCATGATATCACATCACATATATATCTACACGAACTTTATAATTTTTCAAAACTTTTGAATTATGTATAATTTTATTAAAAATTGAAGAAGTAAGGTTGTCTGATTCTTAAAAATGGTATATTCAATATTTTACACTTATATGCATATTGAATTTGAAGTAGAGCGATGTTATTGTACATTTTTTAATTATTAGGAATTAAATATATTTAAATAAAACCTCAAAGATGATATTGTTATTTCCTTTTATTTTTTCTGTTTTTTTAAAGACAAAAATCACAAATTATACCAAATAGATGGAAATCAAGGTATCACTTAAATTTGTTACATCAATTCTTATTCATTCATTCAGTCATTATAGTCTAATCGTTTTTCAGGTAATTAGTTTGTTACAATAGTCTTTAACCCTTTCTATGTAATTATATGAATTATGCTTCTAATAGAGTCTTCTATCGTTGATAATTATATAATGAAATAAATACTAATTATATATTATGATAAGTAATCATAGTTTAAAATATTTTAAAAAATTAAGTAACTTGAAATAAAAAAAGAAATATAAGTCCTTGTCTTTTTATGAATTTTGAATTATATTTTCTATGTTACACATTTTTTAATACATTTCAAATTCAATATCAATCATATATTATTTTCAAAATTCAATACTTACCGTATTTTTTTTAAATCCTTCTAAAAATAAAAACACAAAATTCATAAACAAATCCCTAAATTCTTGTAAAGAGTTATTGATCTTCGACAAGGTAGAAGTTGTTATCGGTTGCACATTAACGATGGCCCAGGGCCCAAGAGAAATATATGACATGATGCTACTACATAATCCAGCTCGGTAAAATTAACTTAGTGAACTAGTCCACTCGATCAAAGCCTGATCCATAATCCGATGTAGTCTTGTATAGACCAATCCAAACTTGGCGCAAGCCCAACCCCAGAGTTCTTAAAAAAAAAAAAAAGAGAGAAAAAGATTTAAAGACTTAAAATTAATAAATAAAAAATTAGACTCCACTTGACGTCACACCTTCTAAGTTATAAATTAAACAAAAAAAAAGAAAAAAAGAAAAGAAATTAACAGTAATATTACCTAAAGTTGACAAATAATTCTAATTGAAATAGTCATTGAAAAATAATAATTAAAATGCTTAAAAATTTAGATATTATAATTAAAAAATAGTTTTGAGTCTTTTAGGTTCAACATTTTAATATTTTTTGATTTATCATTTTTTAGGGGTAAAAGATCTATCCATCACCAACATTAAAAATCTATCTATATGTCGATCTTTTGCACTTGACAATAACAAAATTGTGTCATGTAGTCATTTTTGAAATAATTCACTCAATTTTAGATATTTTTCAAAATTATTATAATTTAATAATAAAAAAATTTATACACAAATTTATTTTATACATTATTATGATGTATGTTATCTATTTTATTTTTTATTCAAATAATTCAAATTAGAATTGTCATTGAAAAATAATTAAACATTTACAAATTTGAATATTATAATTACATCTAATAAATTTATAAACAAAATTGTCATTGAAAAATAATTAAACATTTACAAATTTGAATATTATAATTACATCCAATAAATTTATAAACAAATTGCTTTTATCTTTTACGTTCGACATTTTGATACTTATTGATTTATCATTTTTTAGGGGTACAAGATCTATTCATCACCACCATTGGAAATCTATCTATATGTCAAGTGTCTTGTAATCATTTTTAAAATGATTCACTCAAATTTAATAATAAAAAATTTTATACACAAATATATTTCACACTATTATGAAATATATTATCTATTTTTTATTCATATTTAAACATAAAAGTTTATATAACTAAAATTATATAAATAGGTAGAAAGAAAAACAAAAGGATTTTACCTTTATTTTAACAATATATTTTTGTATAAACAAAAAATTTATTAATTATAAGCGCCAAAAGCCCAAAATTGTAGAAAAAAATAAAATCATATTATCTAAGGAGTTTTTGGCGTGATATATTGAGTAGTAACGCTCTCAGCTACCAGCAATGATCAGTCTTGGCTTCGAGATGAGCAAAAGCCACCTCTGACTGCTACTGACATCATCATCGTCATCTCCTGTAAGCACCTCTACATTCACTTCAATTCGCTTTTTTTTTTTTTCTTTTTTCGGTTCTACTTCTGCTTCTCCTTCACTTGACTTTACTTTGAATTCCTGTATCGAGTTTCAGTTTTATGGCGACTCAATCACCCGCTCCTCCCAAACCAGCGCCTGAATATCCTCCTAAATCAGGTTTTCTTTTTCTTTAATTGAAGAACAAATAACTTAAACAAGTGAAAAATCTTTGATTAAGCTAAGTTGGATTGAATTTCGTGCTAAATTTCTCGTTTCACGTAGTTGATGAATTATAGCTGTGTTCATTGAAATTTCGTGACTTAATAGTGTAGCTGATGTTATGTTTACTTATTTGAAAAACAAACTGTAGAGGATCTGGATGGTCCTTTGCTGTTTTTAGTTAATTCATATTCATCCTTATTACTTAGAATTTGAGTGAGAGATTTTAAATAATTAGTCGTTGCTAATGAGAAAAATAGAAAATCTGGAATCGTTTGGCATTTTGTTTTTAGCTTCAATTTATAAGCATACAAATCTTATGTACTTCTACTAGTATATAAGGTTGATTAAGAACTACTTAGCAAAAGTTAAAGTCATCCTTTTCTTGGTTGATTTCGTATGAGAGGGTGCTTCTGTGGGTTTTGCATAATTGACATTTGTGGCCCAGGATAAAATTTTTCTGTATGTTATTCTTTTTATTCAGTTTCAGCTACAGAGTCTGCACAACCAACAAATGAGGCACAGCAAGATGCGCGGCCAGAGGCTGATAAACCAATTTCTTCACCGTCGGTGTTTGTGAACTCAGAACCAATGAGGGAGGAGCAAGTACAGAATGCTGTCAAATTTCTTTCACACCCTAAAGTTAGGGGTTCTCCGGTGATGTATAGACGATCTTTCCTTGAGAAGAAGGGCCTCACAAAAGAAGAGATAGACGAGGCTTTTCGGCGTGTGCCGGTAAGAAAATTATTTATTTATTTTCCACTTCTTTAATTTCATGAGTTGTCTTATGAATTGTTTGTTGATTCGTTATTTGTTAACATATATTGTATCGTCATGTGATGTTTCCAGGACCCATCTCCAAGTGCACAAGCGACTAGCATTAGTCAAGGTAATGAATTTAAGTACTAAAGTGGGAGTTTTGTCTTCCAACTGGTGAATTATTGGTTTAGACCATAGTTCAAGTGATGCTTGTATTGCTGATGCTATTTTATGCTCAATGGAAACATAACAGATGGACAAGTGAAATCATCATCAAACATTCAGCCACAGTCACCAACACTTGCTCCACAGCCAGCTGCTCCTACTGGTGTCATTACACCAGTGAGGACCTCAATCATGTCCCGATTTCACTGGTATCATGCTGTTCTTGCTGTAGGACTACTGGCTGCTTCAGGTGCTGGAACTGCTGTATTAATTAAGGTTACAACAAATAACCTTTCTTTTTAAGTTCTATAAAAATTAGTAATTAGAACGTTGGCTCCTGACCTTCATATTTTATGCTTTCATCTATGTTGTATATATGGGCATATTGTGCCTACTTTATATATAGCATTGAACACTAGATTCTTATCTCTTGATATTTCAAAGCTGATTTCACATTAAAAAAGGAAAAAAGAAAAAAGTTGTATCTACTCTCTTCTTTCAATGAAAGTCTTTTTGTTTATTCTCAAAAAAAAAAAAAAAAAAAAAAAAAAAAAGGAGTTGANTTTATACACAAAAAAAAAAAAAAAAAAAAAAATAAAGGAGTTGATTACACATCAAATAACATATTCCTTGTTTTAGAAAACTTTTGTTCCTAGGTTGAAGTCTTGGATACGGAAAGTTGTATTGGAAGAAGAAGATGACACTGGGATAAAAACTAATGCAAAACCAAGTTTGGCAGAAGAAGCAGCAGCAGCTGCCAAAGCAGCTGCAGCTGCAGCTGCGGATGTGGCAAAGGCAAGCCAAGAAATGTTGAATTCAAAAACTGAAGGTGCAATTTTTCTAGGGACTTAAATTTATTTTGTAATTAACATTTTTCTTAGTACATTCATTACTACTTTGACTGATCCTTTTCTTTAACTGCTTTTAAATCCTCCTCTGATGAGATAATGTACGTCAATATACTCCTTTTTTCTTCTTCAGAAAAGAGGTATTTTGAGGAATTTATGACTCTGTTAGATGTGCAAGTTCAGGAAATGAAGTCCATGAGTAATGCCATAAGAAAGTTGGAAGGTACATTAGATCTACTTTTGATCAAGCTTCTTGTTTAATTTTTCAGCATTTTGGTTCTTGAGTTGCCTATATCAGTGTCACTTTGTATTGCTATTTTCATTGGTCAAGGATGTTGGAGGCGTATTAGCTTATATAAGCATATCAAATCATTATTCAAATTGCTTAACTTGAAAATGCAATTCTTTCATGCTTTTATTTGGGGGAGGCGGAGTGTGGAATCCAGAGAGCTCTTCGGTTGCAGCAAATCTGGTATATTGTTAAGAATTGGGGTTTTCTGAAATACCTTTCCATTGAACTTTTATTTTTACCAACTCTCTGCTTTCAACCAAATTGTGCATTAAGTCCAAAAAAAATTCTTTTAAGGATGAGTATTTTGGTGAATGAGTCCACCATTATTTTCATCTATCTAGCCCAATCTCATCTTAATCTATTTTCAGGGTTATAAGAATGATGTCCCATCAGATGCTTAGTTGTTAGTGGTAAAACCAGTCAACATTTCCAAGAATAATATGACAACTGAAAATGCTTGATATGTACTATTGACCTAGGGCCACCTATATGTTTTCCTTTTCCATCTGAAGCCTTTGAGAGATCAGGATGATAATTTGCTGTGGGCTGATGGGTTGACTAATATCTGACTATGTCAATTTATCCATGTTTTTCTGTGGTTATGAAATGCCCTTAGGCATATTATGATTTATGAGTAACCCGTGATGAAGCTCTTTATTTAGTTGCTTTTAAGTTCTATCACTTCATTTTGAAGCTTTTGGGTTGGCAAGGGACAGGACCCTATTTCCATTCACTTTGGAAGGGTTGGGCACTTAGGGAATGCAATAAGCTAGATGGCCTCCAACTTTTGAACACAAATTTATGGTTGTTCTTACTGTCGGCTTCCTCTGTTGATACTTCATGGAAACCTCTGCCAAACAAAGATGTCTCATTGGTGAATGAGACTGATAAGAACCTTAGGAGAATCACACCCTAAAAGTTAGCTATTGAAGTGGAGAGTCCAAAACCTTATAAATCTCACACAAAAAGCTCACATTTCCAATGTGGGATTCAAGTTTCATATCTTGCGATTAGGATTCTAACATTCCATCACGCTCCGCAGTCCTGGCGTCCACGCAGATTGGTTGTGCACTAGTCCTTTGACTAGTCCCGGGCGAGCACTGCAATGCCAGCGTCACCATCTGTGCCGCACAATTGCAACTGGGAGACATGATATAGGCTTTAATACCAATTGATAAAAACTTTGGGAGAACCACATCCCAAAAGGTAGCTATTGAAGTGGGAGAGCCCAAAGCCTTATAATTCTCACACAAGAAGCCCACACTTCCAATATAGAATTCAAGTTCTATACCTTACAATTAGGATCCTAACAGGGATTTGGTCAACTTTCTTAATGCTACCTTCTGTTTGTTTGTAATTATCAGGACAAACTAATCTTTCTGGGAGAACCTCTCTTGCCAATCAGGAAGATCATAGAGTCGCAGTCACAAGTGTAAAGGTGAGCTGAAAATAGGTGTACATCAAGAAGATCAAGTTTGAGTTCTCAAAGTTGAGTTGTTACTAATTCAGAATGTCTTGACAGCAACCCTACATGAATGGCAAGTCAGACTTTGACACACGATCAGGTTGCTGGATCTTCCTTGTTTAATCATTTTAATGGCCTTCAATTATTACATTAAATAACTGGAATTTTCTGTACAGCGAGATCTTCATCACCTCCTGCACCTGGGGAATCCCTGATTGCACCACACTCAAAGTCATATATGGAGGTAAATTTTCAGTGATCCTTTGTTTTTCAGAAATCACGTTTGCTACAGGAAATAAAATTTGCAGATTTCCATGTCAGTTCTAGCAGCATATGTGTTGACATCATTTTTTCATAGTCGATCAACAATTTATCCAAAGAAATATTATCACATATCTACAATGTTATTCTTTGGCTGGCGTTTAAGGAATCTTGATAAGGATAACTTGTAAAGGAGATTCCTTTAGGATAAGAAGGAATCCCTGCATAGTGTATATAATAGTGTCTAAGCCTCTGCTATATAAAGATGTCATTATGAAGGCATTCGGCAGAGTGAGTCTAGCTCCTGAGTTGGTATGTAGCTCCTCTCTAGGAGTAGAGTTGTTGAGGGTCTCTGCTTATAAGAGTTGGTTAGGATCTTCTTAAGAGTATCCGCGGGTGTAACTTCTCTTTACTATATCAATAAAGGGTGTGTTAGTGTTTGTGTTTCCTATATCCTTGTGTTCCCTATCTATTATATCTTGTGTGGTATCAGAGCCCAGTAGCTCATAGATATATATATATATATATATATATATATCTTTTGTGTGTGTGTTTCTTCTTATATGGTATCAGAGCCATAAGCCTGGTACTTGTCTTATTTTCATAGGTTTAGTAGCATTTCCTCTTTAATTGTCATCAGAAACATATGGGAGATTAATAATATCTTCATAGCTTTGCATAATGTCCTCATCATTATTTTGATTGATCTGAAACATTCTGCTTATGTGACACTTGTAATGATGTTGCAGATCATGGCAATGGTCCAGAGGGGGGAGAAACCTTCCAACATTAGGGTAGCTAATCCTGTTTTTAGTTGTTGAGATGGACTTGTTTTCTAGTAAATACTGATTCTACTTCATTCTTTATTCATATGCAGGAGATCAATGATCTACCACCAAATCCTAACCAGCAGCTATCAAATCCACGCTTAATGCCAAGAACTAAGGTGTGCTTAACTAGATCGATGATTTACGTAGACCTATTTGAATGTGTTGGCTATATGAATGATAGAATTCCAGAACTAGATAAGTTTTTTGGTCTTTGAAGATCTAGGTGCATTTTATTGATGAAAACCTTATATGTATGCATTATGAATTTTATATTTCCTGCATCCTTTTAGATGGCTGCATGATATTAAATAACTCTCAACTGTTTCACTTGTTTGATATTTAGACTGTTTAATAAAACAGGAGTCTGATGGCTATATATATATATATATTTGTTTTTTCATTGAAATGGTACAATAATGACCTCTGATTAGAGAAGCTATTTTAAATACAACTGCTAAAAATAGAAATCGCAGGATTCATAAAAAGTGATTAAATTTCTAATTGGATCGTTATATCAGTTACTAGAAACAACCTTGAAGTTCCTTGGTTTCACCTGAAGCTGATATTTTTTTTTTTTCTTTTTAATTCCTGAGTAGCCTTGGGAGGTTGGTCAGACCCAGAATGGTTCGGGCCAAGTACGTCAGCCTCAAGTAGGTGTGGAAGGCTTGAATCCCAAGGTTCAAGATAATGGGCTGAACTATCAGGTAGACGATGATGGTTCAGTGCCTTGGTGGCAGCGGAAAAATGTAAGGATCACAGAGGTTGAGAATGAAGATGAAATCAAGGCTGGAACTTATAGTGTGCGAACTAATGAGCAACCAGTTCAGCGGACATGGGTTCCACCCCAGCCACCTCCTGTTGCAATGCCAGAAGCAGCTGAAGCCATCCGAAGGCCAAAACCATCAGTTCTGAAAGAACAAGTGGCCGGTGATCAGTTGGTATCTCATCCCTCCGATGTGACTGATGAGTTGCAGAGGATCACAAAGATATCTGAAACGGGAGGTGCGGTAGAGATTAATGGTGAGGGCTCAGTGATGAATTCAAGTGAGATACAGGAAGAACAAGAACACATCTATGAGGCCAACTGAAAGGTGATATGTTTTATGTGATCGACCAAAGGTACTGAGTACATTGAAGAATGATAATAATCTTTCTTGATATTTTGAATCATTTTGAAACAATTAGTTTGGTTACACATGTATCATGTACTTAAAAACTGTAATAATGCAATTTGTTGTCTATTTTTCCTAAGAGAAAAGTTTTAAATAGGTACTTAAAAGAAATTATGTTGAACTATATGTAGATATGTTACTAATAAGTCCATGGAGTGCTACCCTGCTAGCGGTCTAAGCCTATGAATCGTTGCATGTATATTTTTTGCCTCTTTTCTCATTTCTATGAGTAGTTTTTTTCTTTCGTGCATCACGAATTTCTTAAGCAGGATAAACATTATCTTGTCAACTTTCTATAGTCTGCCGATGATGGTTGCCACTAGGCAATTGTAGTCTTGAATTCAATATCTTCTCAGATTTAAATATTAATTAGAGTCAAGGATAGATGAGGTGATTGAAACCGACATTCTCATGTTGGGAAAGCGGATTTGTAAAGGTGGACGATTCTAACTGGGCCACTCCCCATCCACGTGAACCGGAGGTGGACATGTATACATAACCTTTTCAATGATAAAACGTTGGTGGGTATATCTGGTAAATGATAAAATATCTTTTATGTAGTTGTCGCTATTCAGTTACATTGAATCCGGTTTAAGATTTGAGAACTCTTTGCTTTTGAATTCCTATTTATTTTTTGACTGCGGGGAGATTAGGCAAGCTGTTTATATATCTTTGGTTATGTACAACTTTAGGTTGGCCCAATAAAAAAAACTAGTGGGATCATTCCACCGCAAGTTCAGTGCCTATGCTTAGTGCTTTATACGTGTCTCCATCTCCATTGACAATTTTATTTTCTTGGTGTTCTCAAAGTGATCTTACCAAACTATACTAGTGCAAGAAACTTGTGATAACATATTTCCAGTTGAGCTCTGCAGTACTCTCAGAAAGAGTCCAACACAAGGAAATTTGGATCTTCTTTGCTCAGTGTTATAAGAGATACCTCGCTTCAGCTTTTATTCGATGGAAAATGACCGTCTTTCATGGTTATGTTATTAAATTAATTATCAATAAAAATACGTTTAATTTATAATTGCAGTTGTTAGTTATTAGTTGATAGCGGTGTCCATGAAAGAGTCCAAGGAGAAGAGATGGTACGAGTCTACATCATGTTATTGTTGAGAGTTGAATTTAGAGTGAATGTCGTGTAACTCATGGCATTCATTGTCATTCTTTTAAAGCAGTGGACTTTGAATTGGAAGTATTTATATCAAACAACACATGTACTCAATACCTTCTCATTTGTATTGAGTAATTGAATTGAATTGAATTTCTTCTGGGTACTCTTTGAGAAAAAATCATGGTGCACAGGAAACACAATTTTTATTAAATGATGGAGAAACTTAAGTTTCGATGTTTCCTATAATCTAACATTATATATTCTTCGTTACTCACAAAGCTAAAGCATTTCACACAAAATTATAAAGCGTGCGTTTATGCTATATATATTCAATATAAAAAAAAAGAAAAAAGAAAAAGGATTCTGTAAATGAATAAATAAATAAATTAATGATGCACAGTAAACCTTTAATATTGTATTTCAGAAATATCCCACAACTTTAAAAAAGAACAAACGCTATTCTATATTCGCCGATGGAATTGATGGTTATTAATTGACAAAATCGTTATTTTCTTTTATTATATTGAAGCACCGAAACATACAGAGTTTTGTGACGCATTAAAATGGAATCAACAGCTTTAACACGCAAGGATAGGTCAATTTCCCATGATTAACTCACCAATAAAGAAATTAATTAAGGAGGATTAAAGAAACGGCGTCGTTGGAAACAGTTGGCAGGAAGAATAGTAACAAGCTGACCTGGCAGCATCGGTGTTTCCCTTCCACTAAAAATCCAGGAGACGGAGTTGATTCCTCCCTGTCTTATCTCAGGCCTCTACTCTCTCGCTCTTCACGTTTCTTATTTCCCTTCTCATGCAACCGCTCTTTTTTTATTATTTGTTATTTGTGGAAATCATTATAAATATAATGTGATCCTCTCACCAGATAAACCATTTCAAGTCTCAGCTCTTAACAAGTCTCAGTCATTCACTTTGTGCACTTTCTACTGTTCTTGTGACTGACTTGTAGTGAATTTTTGATGGCTTTGAATTTGGTGTCTCCTGCTGAAATCAAGTCTCTTTCATTCTTCGATACTACCAGGTCCCAGCATCATCACCTCCCCAAGTTTCCAGGTTTCCAAGTTCTCTTCTTTCGATTTTCGTTTCATTTAATTAATTAATTTATTTATTTTTTGCCTGGTGGGTTTGGTTACTGAGGAGATGTAAGTAAGCTCGGGAAAGCCAAGTTTGTGTTTTTGAATGTTTCAGTGGACACTTTTTAGGAGTCTTTACTAGCTTCTGCTTTCTTTTCTTTTCTCAATGGAAAGTTAAAGGCCTTTTTGTGGCTTCAATTTGCGCTGTCACTATGTGATCTTGCTCCTCTCATTTCGTTTTATACTGGGCTCTAGTAATAAAACTTTATTCGATTCTTAGTTGTATTTTTGAAACTAAGTTATTCGTGCCATGACTGTGAGAAACCGGAAACGTGCTTGAGGATGTATTGCATGCTGTGTAATCGTTGATTCTTTGGAACATTTGAAGTGGGTAGCTGCTAACCATGATTTCTCCAATTTTGTGTTTGATAGTATTGATTTTTTTCTTAAATATGATGGATTTCGCGTTTTGATTGAGCGTATCACAGACAATTCACAATTGGAAACATTGAGATGTTTACAGTCTGTCTTGCATAGAGGCAAATTTTTAATCGCAAAAAGGGGTTTAAGGAAATTTACTAATCTTCTATATTTGGATTCACCTGCGATTTGATGCATGCACCTTTACTGCGAATTGAAGATTTAGTTATTAGAGATTTTATCCATTTCTAGCAAGGATGAAGTTTAAGGTTTGCTGGCTTGTGATGTTTTAGGTGGATTCACTTTAAAGAGGAAGGAATGTGGAATATCATTTGGTAGAATAGTTCAGTGTTCTGCTCAGCCACCTCCCCCGGCCTGGCCAGGACGAGCTTTTCCGGAGCCGGGTCGTAAGACTTGGGATGGTCCAAAACCCATCTCAATTGTTGGATCAACTGGTTCCATTGGAACTCAGGTATAAAGAATATAATAGTAAAAGAATAATCTATGCTCTATAAGAGCCAATGCAAAGGCGTTTACAAAGCATGCTTTTTGTTTTTCCTGTAAGGGAGAATATTATTACTTATGAGGTCAAAAAAAGGTCAAATCCAGTAAGAGGTATATGAGATATGTTTAAAGTTGCTGAACCAAAATGGTTCGCAGGACAAAACTATGGTTAAGAGTCAAAAGGAGATGAATGATTGTGGTTTTATTGTCTGCAGTTACCCTATAATCCTTTGATTTGCCTCCTTTCAGTTTCTGAATCTTATTAACTGAGAAAAAATTATGTCTTGTTGAAAACAAACAAATGCTAGGTGTATAAAACATGTTTTGGTCCTTCATCATGCAGACATTGGACATAGTTGCGGAGAATCCAGATAAATTCAGAGTTGTGGCTCTAGCAGCTGGTTCTAATGTAACTCTTCTTGCTGATCAGGTAAACACTTGGTTTCACAATGATCAATACTCAATAGAACTTGCAAACTCTAGTTATTACAACTGAAAGTTGCCTTCAGATACTGTGATGGCAAAATCTAATACTTGTCACTTGATTTGTTATTTTACATGATTATTTTCATTGATAAACTACCAATAGATATTAGCTATCTGGTTTTTTGGAGTAGGCACCCCTAAAATAATACTTTCCCCTTATTTATTTGTTACTTGTATGTATAGACAACTTTGTCTGATGAGGTATAAACTTAGCTCCTGGCAAAAAGGAAAAAAAAAAGGGTTAGAAGCTTGCCTTTTGTATTTTGGTTCCTCCTTTTTTTTTATTGATTTCTATGAGGCCAAATCTTTGAAATAATGAACTGGAAGAGAACCAGAATCTATGGATCAAAGCAAGCATGGTACCTCTCTATAATATTTCTGCATTCTATAGGTGAAGCAATTCAATCCTCAAGTAGTGGCTGTTAGAAATGAGTCATTAGTTGGTGAGCTAAAGGAGGCTTTGGCTGATGTCGAACAGAAGCCTGAGATTATTCCAGGGGAGCAAGGAGTTATTGAGGTAGCCAACCATCTGAATTTTTTTTTTCTTGGATGATGAAAGTCATTCTTATTTTTCACAAGATATTCTTTTGAATTCCTTTTCAGGTAGCTCGACACCCAGATGCTGTCAGTGTAGTAACAGGGATAGTAGGTTGTGCAGGATTGAAGGTAAGTCCACGATTTGGTATTAATTTTCCTTGTTAAGAATTATGATTTAATATTCGAGTAAAAGCTTAACAAGATTTCAGTTATCAAGCAATATGAATTAACCACCTATTATTTTTCTACTTTTTCATAGCCTACGGTAGCTGCAATAGAAGCAGGGAAAGACATTTGTTTGGCCAATAAGGAGACCCTGATTGCTGGTGGTCCCTTTGTCCTTCCTCTTGCTCACAAGCATAACATAAAAATTCTTCCAGCTGATTCAGAACATTCTGCCATTTTTCAGGTATGAAAGTATGTGTTGATTACAGTTTATACAACAAAATTTATGTAAAATCTTAGATACTTAATTCTATATTTATTGTTTCCTTTGGAGCAATTATTATCTTTCTCACTTTTGCATGATTATTTCATCATCTCATTGTCATGATTCCTTTCATGCTCACTACAGAAAACTTTAAAATCTCTTCTTTCTTCAGTGTATTCAAGGCTTACCAGAGGGTGCTCTTCGGCGAATTATTTTAACTGCATCTGGTGGGGCTTTCAGGTATGAAAAGTGATTTCTATTATGTTTGTAAGCTTGTAGGTTGACATCTACATGGAACTATGTACTGTAACAAAACTGGATTTCTTTTTTATCATCTTATATATACTTGTGTATTTTAGCTTAATTTTACACACTATCCATATCCTTCTATCGCTGCTATATTTGTATATTAATGTAATGAATGGATATTTAATCTGATTCACTTATTTTAATGGAAAATTTGTTCATTTTTTCATCAACAGGGACTGGCCAGTTGATAGATTGAAAGAAGTTAAAGTGGCTGATGCTTTGAAGCATCCTAACTGGAATATGGGGAAAAAGATTACTGTGGATTCTGCTACTCTTTTCAACAAGGTTTGCATTAATCGAATGTCTCGATTCTGTGCTGCAAGCACTTTGTTTTATGTCAACTCAATCGCTACTGAGGCACAAGCACTAAACTGTTTTTCTATCTGACAGGGTTTAGAAGTTATTGAAGCTCATTATCTATATGGAGCTGAATATGATGATATTGAAATAGTAATACATCCACAGTCTATCATACATTCAATGGTTGAAACACAGGTCTTACTCTTTCCTGAAGTCGCACATTAGTTTGTAGCAGCAGTACCATTAAAAGGAAAAACTTGAAGTGTAATCTTAAATATGCTAATCTTGTCTTTCTATATGTATTATTTGTGTCAGGACTCTTCTGTTCTTGCACAGTTGGGATGGCCAGATATGCGTTTGCCAATCCTCTACACAATGTCATGGCCAGATAGAGTTTACTGCTCTGAAATAACATGGCCTCGCCTTGATCTTTGCAAGTAACTGCTCATTTCCCTATCATATTGTTATTTAAATGCTTGTTATTTCCTCTAAACAAATAAAAATTATGTGTGGAATAACGGAAATGTTAAATATTCATCATCAGTTTTTTGATGTGTTGACTAAAATTGAATTGGGTGATTCAGGCTTGGTTCATTAACATTTAAAGCTCCTGACAATGTTAAATATCCGTCAATGGATCTTTCTTATGCCGCTGGACGGGCTGGAGGCACCATGACTGGAGTTCTTAGTGCAGCAAATGAGAAAGCTGTAGAAATGTTCATCGATGAAAAGTACGTATATGCTTTTCTTAACACCTCTTGATAGAAAATTTTGATTCTGAACCTTATGGATTATTTAGACAAGTTTGTTTTCCAGTTCTATTGTCAACCTTGGTGAGATTTTTGATTGTCAAAGAACCAAAAAATATGCTTATTGATTACGGCGTCTTGACTCTTAAAAATAAAAAATAAAAAATAATTTTTTTGGTCATTAGTAGAAAATAATTTCTGAATTTCTTTTATCATTTTGATATTTATGTCTTGTGATGATGTCATAGGGGAAAAGTTTAATGAAAATGTTTGACACGGTGCGACCGCATGTCAAGTTGGTTCTTTTACAAACTGAGTGTGAACATCATTAACCTCTATTAGTTCATATCTAGAAGCTAGAAAATAAATGATCGAAAAGCTTTTTCTTGTACTATGATGCAACGTGCTAAATGTTGTTTGCCTACCAGATGACTTTCTTTTTCTAAACCAATCCGTCTTGATATGCAGCAATGTTTGTTCAACTTCTATTTGTCTTTTTTTTTTTTTTTTAAATCTGGATCATTTGCTTGAATTGCATGGTCTTTGAATCTACGTTCCTTCTGTTGTGCATATTCGTGTAATGAGAAGAAAACATAAAACTAATGAGTCGTTCGCTCGTTTTCAGGATTAGCTATCTGGATATTTTCAAAATTGTGGAGCTAACGTGCTCTAAGCACCGGGAAGAATTGGTGATCTCACCTTCCCTGGAAGAAATTATCCATTATGATTTGTGGGCAAGAGATTACGCTGCTAGTTTGCAACAGTTATCTGGTCGAAGTCCTGTTCTTGCTTGAGGGATAGGTTTGCCTCTGGACAGGGCATTTATGCTGCTACATTTTCAGAACTGGGGAGATGTTTTTACTTTATGCCAAAGCTGGTTGCCAAGGATTTTGGGGGCATTTGAGCAATTGTATCATATATATATATATTATATGAAGATTGGCGTCCAGAAATTTTCCCCTCATATTATAGGTGCCAAATGTACGAACTCTTCCCCCTTCCAATAGGAGAATTGAAGTTTATTAGTTATAGAAGGAAAGAAAGGGAGAATTCAAAATGAAAATTGCAGAATAAAGAGAACAATGCTGACTTTTCTTTTATTCTGCAATATTGAAAGATAATAATATTATAGATTTCCCTTGTCAAATGATTCTACTGTGACAAAACAGATACAAACTCTGTTGGCTGCTTTAGACCGTTCTTCGTCTTCAAATATATATATATATAAACACAATCAGAATATTATCAACGTAATGAAAGTTGAATTGAATAACATACTTGCATAGAAGCTGACAAGCTGTAATCCCAATGTAAATGCGATTAAAAAAATAAAAACTCTAGTAAAACGGCTCAATTGTAGTCTATACTAGAGAGCACTGGAAGCCTCTTGGTGGATCAATTGTAGATGCTATAGCTTTCTATTTTATGCGTGTCCG
Source organism: Bursera cuneata (assembly GCA_026212285.1). Lineage (NCBI taxonomy): Eukaryota > Viridiplantae > Streptophyta > Magnoliopsida > Sapindales > Burseraceae > Bursera > Bursera cuneata. The sequence continues at coordinate 19,051 of JANLJB010031137.1, forward strand.
CGTAGTACATCCGAGCGTAATTAAATAATACAAATGATCCCATTAAATTGTCTATAACTTACCCTTTTTGGCCTATTAATTACTCAAAATGTCGATTTGCACTGTCATCAACATACAAACCCTGCTGCTTTCTTTATTCTTTCTTTGAAATTGCGTGACCATTGTTCCAATTACACTGAAGGTCCAGCCAGATTTTTCCTACAAATTTAAATGTTTCATCCAAATGGAATTACTTTATTAAGTATTAGCTCAAATGGGTTTATTTGTTTAAGCTTTTTATGGCAAGATAATGACCTGTATGTCATTAGTAACATACAAAATTTATAGCTTCCTCGCTATGGCTGTTAACTACATTATTGAGAGCTCTATAATTTGGAAAGAAACTCAAACCGCGACAAAATTTTGGTGATTTGATGCGATAATGAAGATGCATTATACTATAGTGGCGGTGCCGACCTCAAATCATAATTGAAACTTTTTTCACGTATTAAATTGGCAGGCAGATTCATATCATAGGCTGACAAAAATAACATCTCTACACTTTATACTACTCACTGAAAAGTTGAGTGGGATTTGGGAATATATGCTTAGTGCTTTATAGTTTCCAGGTTATTTCTCTAGCGGTTTTTCTCATCCATACTTGGTCACTTTGGAGGCATATTGGATAATATGACTCAATTGCTAGTTACAACTCTCTTAAGGGATTGCAACTTCACAGAAATGGGTTTCGGATTCGAACAATGAAATCACGGAGCCATTTACACGTATGAATGCCCCACACTTTGATTAGTGTCATGAAGAATAATTTTGTGGGAAATGTGACCATCTTCTTTCATTGAAAACGACGAAAACGTAACTTACGTTGTACTTCAATTATATATTTACAGCATTTTCGTAAATTTTTAACTGGGAAACAGGATGGCTTTTGTCAATATGTAATTGATACACTGCCTTGTTATTTGGGTCCCAAATGTAAAAGAGAGATCACTATCACGCTCACACAGCTAATACAATTCTTTACTAGCCAATATTTAGCAAGCATCTAATCCTAATCCTTTGATGTCCTTTTATACCTTTTTTTCCCCCCCTGTTCTTGAGGCTGAAGGGTGAGTTAATGTAAGATGAGGAAAGTATGCTCTTTTTCTAGCTTTTGCACTGTGCACTTATGCTTGTTAACGAGGATAGTTTCGATAGAGATTTGGCATTTTAATGGATGAAATCATGAAACATTGGCATTGGACATCAACATGAGAGGATAAAACATGGTCTGCCAATTTGAGAAAAAGGAGCATTAAAGTGGGGGCTCTACTGAACATGGCCAGCTATTCCTTAAGGGATCCTTGCCCACTCTACCATTTAGATCTAATCATAAGGACAATTGAATTGATGTCCAAATTACAAGAAACTTCTATGCAAACTGTTGTTTAGTTTTATCTCAAGTGGCCATGACAATTGCTGTGGCCTGTTAAGGTTGACATTTAATATATTGGTTTCATATGCACTCTAAAGGATTAAATGTTAATCCAACCTCACAAAATTGTTCTGAGGTCATAATTCAGGTTAAATTTCATCTAAAACTAGAAAGATTCTTTTTTTTTTTTCAGAAGAGACTGATGGATGGTATGCAGTGAACCGTTCTTTTTTCCACAAAAGAAGCGCAAGTTGAGGGGAGAAAAGAGCTTCTGCAAAGTGGGATGATGTGGAAGTCATGGAATGTCACTATGGTGATTTGGTTGAGTACCCAAGAAATATTGCTAGCAGTGATTGTGACACAGTGCTCACTGGCTACAGCCTTTGGCATTCTATACTATGCTATTCAGAAAAAAGTAAAATAAAGGATGAGAAAATGCCCCACAGCAAAAGCCTCAGATACCCACTCTACTGCTCCTTCTCAGTTATTCTCCTTATGGAAATGTGTAGAGCAAGCTGCCACAGATAGACCTTACTTCAATCATGTACTACATTATCTACTTTTCTGCTTTTTTAATTCTGTTTTTGTGTTAAAGACTGACATAGAGAGAGCAAGAGTACTATCACAAAGTTCTAGTTTAGCATCACTAATTTATTACTTTCTGCAAAAATGAATCGTTTTCTCTAGTATCAAGTTGTTACAAGCTCCTCATCAAACTGCAAGATAAGCTTTTATTAGTCATGTTAATCAAATCAACTATCAACTCAAAACTACAGCAAAACCTCCTTGTTATGAGCACACTTCCATGTTCTGTGCGCATTTGTCTTCTTCATGTACTGTGTTGTAAATCTTTTAACTGACTTCTCCTTCATTAATACTAGAAGATTCCTTTCATCAAATATATCTCATATATGTAACTATTATAATTATGAATTATGAATTATGATTTTGGTCATGACAGTTTATATCTGCAGATTTACCACAGTTCCCATTTTCCCTTAACCTTTCCCTCACTTTACACATTTTCCAAAGTTTTGATAGAAGAACATGACAAAAGACAGAGACCAAGACCAAGACCTATTAGAAGTTTGTACCCAAATGCGACAAAGAGCCGACTACATATCAGCTCTTTTTATTTTTAATTTTAACATTGTTACACAGTTATTGCCCTCAATGGATCCCACCAAGGACAAAACGCCAGGCAACTCAATTAGAAATTGGAAATGAATTAAGCAATTAAAGCAATATCTTCGCCATCCTCAATCACAAAAGATCAAAGGGTGCCTTTATTTGGGACCCAAATCAAAAGGCACTTGCTGTAATTCTGGGTTGGTGTCTCATGTCTGCTTTGCTTTCCCTCACCACTATTGTACCCAACCCAAGACCCTGCAAAACTTTTCTTTGTAAATTTAATCCAAATACACACCACTACTTGGTATTATATTCATTATCAGATGGCAAAACCTTTGAAAACAAACAAAGCAGAAACTAATTCTACCTGAAACTTAAACAACAACTAAGAAAAGCAGATTGCTTGAGATATATATATCCAATTGTCAACTTATGATTATGTAATGATCATTTAGTGTTTACACTCTCATAAGTTTTTAAAATGGTTGACATTTCTCTAATTTTATGAATTTGATATTAACTTTGTAACTTATGAAAATAAAGGGGAAAAAATCTGTCTTCCTTAACAGTAGATATATACTGAACTTCTGGTTTTAGATTTCCTATTTATGAATTATTTATTAATCACTTTTTACTTGCAGACCTGCAGAAAGCTTTTTTTTTTTTTTAAAGAAAAATCATTTTAATATCCATCAACAAATTGAATCAAAGAGATAATCATTCCAAATCAATTGGACTAAAAAAATTCCAGTTCCGGTCTACAAATGACTCATGGCCTTTATGACTAGCCAATGTGCTTGAACATGCACTGATTGTGACTTCCTTTACTCTTTATTTTAATTAATTCAATGTGCATGCTTAAATAAAATATTAAAGTAAATTTGAGAAAAGCTAAAACAAAATGGGAATTTTCTCTTAAGGATTCTGGTAACTAAGGCTTCTAAATGAAACCATTTTACAGTAATTCAACGACACCAACTTCTAAAAATTAATTAAGAGGAGAAAAGTATTAGGATGTCACTTTGTTTGGACTATGTCAATAAATCAAACCTTAACAATCAAATTTGTTATTGTTAGATCACGAATTAACTAAGTCTGAAGATACAGACCGGGAAATATTCTATTAATGGCTGCAAGTACCCAATCTTGAAAAAAATGAAAACAATTAATCAATAGAGTTTGATTTGACGAGGCTAGAGACAATTCTATTCTCAAAAACCGGCTGCGACAATCACGGTTTCTCTTCGAACAAAACCTTCAATTGAAAATAAGCATCCAAAATCATTCCCCAGAAGACTTGTGAAATTTGGTTCCAAGTAAACCTTACCTTAAACCGTGTGAGACCCACAAAAAGTTCTCAAAGCAAGAACTCATTTTCACTTCGCACATAAATATCCGAGAGTCAAGTCTTTGATTATCACACATAGCCGTCCCAGAAGGATTATTTGTAGTTGTATTTGCATTTACAATTCTATTAATACGACAAGGTGGTGATGAGTTGTAACTGTTATCGTTAACTTGACATAAAGAAAACACCACCAGAAAAAATGAATGAATTGCACAAAAATATACAGATATCATTTCTGATTAAATGCAACCATAGATTTGTTCAAAATGTATCTGGTAACACAAAACGAACAAACAGAGCACTAAAGCCACTCGTATATTTACACAAAAATTTAAAAAAAATAAGAAAAAAAATTGTTTGGGTTTAATATAAAAATTAAACACCACTAATGATATTTATATGTATCTGAAAAAGTCACAAATACACATTATACTCACAATCGAAATTTTAGAGATGAAGAAAGAATAAAGCCACCTTTTTGAGTTAATTTTTGCAGAAATCATCTTCAGAATGGATGCAAATTTCTACTCAAGCCATTAATGTTGTTGAAAAATCCCACCAAGTCCTGCCTGTAAGGCAAAAATGATTTCCTCTTGTCTTCTTCTTTGGTGGGTCGGTTCCTTGTTGAGTACTGGCCTTCAGAAGCTTTCATTTTGCCCTTGTCTTTGCTTTCTTCTGCTACTTTTTCGGACTTGTGCTTGCTGTTGCTTGGCGTCAAGAACACAAACTTGTCTTTTCCGTCACTGTTGCTTCTGTAAAGCAAGTCTCTGAATTTCCATCTCTTGGAGGATCCAGTTGAGTTGCTCTTCTTGCAGGTTCCTGGAGTTTCCTGACATGGAGCTTTTGGTGTCCACACGCAATAGGTTCCTGGCTGCAGGTTGTCAAGATCGCCAGCTTCTGATGACGAGCATGAAGTCGTTTCGCGCTCTTCGTTCATGAGCTTCGACAGTGGCAACCGACTCGTTTTTGATGAACTTGTTTCATTGTTGTCGTTGTTCCGAGTCTCGCTCTCATATTGAGTATCGTTAAAGATCAATTCTGTGTTGAAGAGAGGGTAGATTGGCTTTATCTGACCATTGCAGAAGATCTCATCAGCTGAGATAGTAGAGTCAGCTTTTCTACAAACAAAAGCAAACTCAAACTCTTCATCATCTTCTCCTTCACCACCTTCTTCTTCTTCATTTTTGTTGTTAATATTATTCTCATCATCGTTGTTGTTGCGGCAAACATTTTTATTCTTATCCTGAGAGTAAAAACCTTCAGTTTCCCACTCGAAAAGACTCGAGTCCACAGACGATTCTTTCCTGAATTCTTCAACAACCCTTGCTGCGATCTCAGCAAGATTAGCTGAAGAGTAGTTGCTGAAGCTTGGAGAGCTCGGGGACAAGGAAAGAAGTGGGCTTGCCTGCATTTGTACCTATATTCTTAGAAACGTAACGTAATGTAATGTTGGTGTTGGTGTTCTCTCGCTCTCAGAGCTTGGAAAATATAAAAAGAAAAAGAAGTAAATTAGAGAGATCAGATAAAGATAGAAGAGAAGATGATCCCTTAATTTATTTTAAAGCAAAAGCAAGAGAGAGAGAGAGAAGTTGGTTGAAATGAACAAAAGTGTGTGGGGGTTGGAGATATATACAAGAGAAGAGTAAGAGCATACAAAACTATATAGCGCAGCAGCTGAGTGGTTGTGACAAATTGAAAATGAAAACCATCCATAACATAATATACGCGCTTTGGTAAAGTTAAACAAGTATATGTTTCTTTGTATAGTATGTGTATATAATATATATAGCCGTAGAGTTTGGTTTCTGCTCTATCTGCTTTGCTGGCTAGGCCTATTATATATTCATATGTGGTTTGTGTCTGTGTGTTATGGACTTGGGACATCTTTGAGACTTTTCTTGGTGCTTGTTAAATATTTAAGAAACAAAAAATAAGATTTGGTTCGAGCGTTAACGTACGTAAGTGAGAAGTGAGAAATACGGGAATTGAGAAAGTTTTTCCTTGTTCACACGTAACACGAGCTCAGTCTATACGTGGAAGAGTAAGAGAGTTCGTGTTCACATGTGTTTGATTCAAAGTAGTTGTTCTATTTCAGATGATCATCCATCTAGAAGTAGAAGCCTCGAGCAGCTCACCTCAGCTCAGCTCAGGCGGTATCTGCCTATTCTAATTCTAAAAATAACCAAAATCGTATGAACCATTTGCAAAATAATTAATTGCTGATTTGTGATTACGATACCATTTATGAGGTCGATTATACATAAGATATCCGGGATTTGAAATTGATAAATTTTGGATATTTTGCATTTTTCTTTAACCATATAATATATGACAGGTTCAAGCTTTAGAAATACGATGAGTTTGGTGGATAATTAATGATGAAAACATTGGCAATTGTCCACTCAAATTCCGTTTAGAAACCTGGAGAGCCACACAACGATTTCAGATATATAGTAATTGAATAAGATGATGTATACTTTTTTTTTTTTTGTTGATTTAAAGTCCCTTTTTTCTTTTGATAATTCTGGAATATTGATGGTGCATATATGAAACAATGGCAAGCAAAGAGGGTAGCCATCATCAATGAGGCGGATTGCTGTCGCAGTCTGGCCGCTGCTACCCAACACGTGTAAAGTTCAAAGCCTTAACCCATTTCCCAGATGCAAATCCACCATTTTCTTGGCACTATTTGTTCTTGGCTGCCACCCACCCAGTTTCATGAAAATGACGCTAAACAAACAAGCAAATTAAGAAATTTTCTATGATAAGACAGTGCTTTAAGGTTTGATATATATCCGTTACATCACATCATTATAATGACATCATATATTTCTCTAATCATATATCAATTAAATGACTCTACCATTTAATGAAATGAAATCTAGATTAAACTGGAAGAATAATTATATTATTGTATTAACGTGGTACAAGATATTTTTCTTAAATTTTATCGTAAAGGAGATATTGAAGGATTTTTCTTTGTACTTTTACGTCTGGATATGAACAGCTGGTGGGTCAATATCCAATGTCAATCCTCTGGAAAAGCATTTGAATTTCAGTGTCTATTCATTCGAAAGTTCCAGTAAAAGACGATGAAAATCTGTCATGGCCCAACCTAACTTAACATCTACGCATCTGGAAGAAAACCTGAGAGACTTGTAGAAGGAAAATGTGGGAGTTGCTATGCAAGTAGTAAAATCGGTTTTGATGATTTGAAAGCCTTGTTCTTGAAGTAAAGCTGCGTGTATAAGAAAAATGGCGTCAGCCATGAGCCAACCTTGGTAATTAATATATACTAAATAAATAAAAGCTTAGCTTTGGTATGATGCTATGCTATCCACCAAGTATATACACCCATAAGTAGAATATTAGGATGAGTGAGCTGATTAGTAAATGTAAATTCAACATCTGTTTGGTGTTAGCAAGCAAAGTAAATAATATTTTTTCCAGGAATGTTGTGAAAACTTGCAGGCAATGATTTCATCTAATGAGTATGCTGGAAAGCATGGTTGAATTATATGTTAAATTGTTGACATTATTTTTATATAATAAGCGGTGTATGGTTTCTAAGTCAAGTATACTAGAAAACGGATGAAATGGGGGTGTCTGTCCTCAGGTTTGTCGATTAGCTGCTAAACTTTGGAAAGTTATGGCTTGATTAGTGCTTGTATCACAAGTGATTTTCATGATGTGATGCATTTTCCTCCGGTTGCAAGTTTTCTCGCGGCGTTGAAACTTGGAAATATATTTCATCATTTGCTATTTGGGTTATCATGATTCTATATCATTGTAATTATACAAGAAGAGTATTCTCCAGTTATTTACGGCACGTTTAGATGATCAGGAGAACATAGACTTGGGGATCAAGTAAAGGGCACCATGGCCACCCCACAACCATCACCCTTCATGCAATCAAGAAGATTGGTGAGTGAGCTAGCTAGCTCTTCATGATAATTTCTGGAATTTATAATGAATTTAGGCCAAAGCAATAACAACTTTGGCTTCTGCTGCTATACCCTTATCATTTCTTCAACCGTTTCTCTGATATGATTCCCACGTTGGGTGAAATTAGTTATATGTTTTGAGCACATAAATCAATAATAATTTTTAAAATTAATGCTGCTTAAACTCCCTCTTAAAAACCTCTTTCATTTGTAGCATAAGCAGCTTGATTGACATCGTTAATGACTTCCAACACCATAGAAAATACAATCCTCCGAATAGAATGTCTCAAAAAATATATCTATAGTCAATTAAAAGGTGTCTGGTTTGGTGGGCAGTTGCTAAACCCTAATTGACCCACAATTATTCAAGGCCCCAAATAAAAATTAAACAAAGAAGAATATTTAATTTGATTTTCTTCTTAGTGGGTTGTTTGGCAAAGCCCATTTCATTAACAAATTGTGGAGAACACATACACTAGAATATAGAGTGATCATAAGATAAATTTTGAAGTCAATTTTATTAAATGAATAATTAATTTCTAGAAGACAACATATACATAATATATTCTAAGAAAATTAATTTATTCTTCTTACTTTTAATAAACAAAGTTATAATCATATACAACCCTTTTATAGTCAAACTCATGAGGTTTCTCATTGTAAGAAAGTTTCTTCCTCTTCTTGTTTTTATTTATTTTAATTTTTCTAATGGATGATGAACACATTAAACTATAATTATTGCAAGGCTAGTTTTTTCTTTTTCTTGGTTTTTTACTTTCCTATAATAGATGATGAACAAATTAGCTAAAGCTATAATTGCAAAGCTTATGGTCAAGCTTTCATGAGGTTGGGGACTGATGGAAATTGAAAACAAGGAAAACAAGTACTGTAATTTCAAGAAAATGTTCTTCTCATGAATCCCTCAACTACAATCAATTAGCATTTTGATTAAGGTTGGAAAACACGTTTTCCTTTATGGTTTATAATTTGAAATCACTCAACCGTTGGAAAGTTGAAGTAACCAAAAGAATATGTTAAGTTGGTTTAATTAACTAATTATAGAGCAGCCTTTAGGCTTGAGATAATAATAAACATATGCAAATCTAGGAGATTAGCATCATCTGCTTTATCCTACCCAAGGCCTCTACGCTCCAACTAACATGTTTTGCTTCCATTTCATGCTATTCTTAAGCTTTTGCCGAAAAAATTTATGCTCATAATGAATGCTTTCGCCTGCAAGGCTGCACCCACATGCACTGTAAAAGTTAATAAAAGAAATTAAAAAAATTTAAGTTATTTGATCTTTCAACTTAAGCTGATGGGCCATATATTGGTTTTCATCAATCATGATGACTTGATGTTTCAACATCAAAATTATCATACATTGCTTTGTTAATTTCACTGTTAACATATAAGAAATAAGTAGGTAACAAATATAATAACATATCGCAATCTAAAGTGAACCGACCCCTTTAATAATTAAACTAGGCCAAGACCAAACCAAAGTCGGTTTGAATTTGATGGGTTCAACCATTTGATCCATTAACTTATTCACCTTTTAATCTTTAATAAAAATAATACCCATGCCACGCCACAACCGTTTATGGTATTATATTTATAGGAAAGAGAGTATGTTACATCTTATTGAAGCAAGTTTGCCAACTATTTGTAGATAAAATGTGATCACAATCTTTCACGGATCATCTTCTTGTTAAATCGAACTATCAAATCTAATCTTATACTTTCTCTCGAGCTTTGAGAAACGGTTTATGTGCTCATGGCCCATAGTTTTTTTAGGACTAACTGAAGGATCAAGTGGCTAGTGCTTTCTCTGTTGGCAGTGCCGCTTGAATGATTAGGAAAATTGCAAGTGACTATTTGTACTAGTTACAACTAACTGCCCATTGTTTTATCTTCCCATAACTGGTTTTTTTTTTCTTCTGTTACTAATCAATAAAATGTTGAAGTTTCTGTTGTGTAATTCTCAATTGGATTAACATTTTCAGTCAAGAGTCTCTTCAATCTATTTGTTCCAAATGCGACATCAATCAACCCTTTCATGAAGTTGGTCGTACGTTGGAATGATTGAAGTAAGACAAGGTTTATGAAAGGCCAGGAGAATGGGCAGGAAGCTTACTTACAAATACAGGGGAAAAAAAAAACATTATAGATGATCTTAACCATTTTAAGTCACTAATGTTCTTGAGCCATTGAGTTTAAAGCTTTAAAACTGGAAAATCTCAATATGATGTCATCGATGACCATAATTTCCAGGATCCGTTGCTATGCTATACCCTCAAGGTAGAAGACTACCATTAATGCTCCATTCCATTAGCAAAAAGATAGGCATAAACGAATAGCCTTGGCCCATATAACATGTTGCTCTAATTGCTGTAGAGACATCATAGTTTTCAATGAACAAGGTTAGACAACTGCAGAAAAATGAAAAACCCACTTTCATAACAAACCGTGTGATGATGTGTTACGGAACAAGAGACTATATTAGGTGAAACACTACTGGCTAACACCACCGCTAAGAACCATTCAAGCCCTCTTGTCATCTGCTGGATCCCTCAAAATCTGCAGCATTCGGTTAGCTGATGAAATCCTGCGTCAGTTTCATGTGGCTGACTTGCCAGCATCCACTATTAACTCTAACCAAACAAAATCGATTCATCTACAGTGCCAGCATTCTGATTATGTTTCAGTAACTCTTTCCTGGTCCATTTTGAGCCACCGTGTATCGAACTCAGAGTTGCTGGAGAAACAAGGCATATGATTCTTCAATGAGAAGCTAGTACATAACTTGGTAGATACAGGAAAAAAAAATTGAATTTGACAGGAACCAACTTGAAGAGTGTGTGAATCACTTATTGATTGATAAATATAACTAGTGACACCACATAGCCAATCAAACATGACGTTCATTTAACTGTAAGTATACTATCAGTATTATTGCCAGGCGTGACAGTGATGCATTATCAACAAGTCGCAGCAAAGAGGTTACATTTTTTCAATGAATAATTTTTACGTGATATCAGTGATAGGACTTCCACTACAGAGGAATATTTAAACATGGCCTACACTAAAAGAAGATGTAAAGCATCCAGTTGACTAAAACCATTTTGCTTCCACTTCATTATTCTCCAATCAGATTCAGATTTTTTGTTCTATCAACACAACCACGCTTAGACGCACAAAGCAACATGACCACTCCCCTCACCACACAGCATACGATACAGCAATAATACTAACAGAAGCATGACTTTTTACGCAAAGTAAGAATCCATCTACTTAGCAGGTAAAAACAATCAATAATTGCTAATCTTTATACTTCTAGCAATATGCCTGGGTTCCACAATAAACAAAGTACCATAATGACGAAGAATAACTATTATTTAGACACTAAATTAAGAAGATTATTCGGCAATAGATAGTAAACAACTATAACATACATAGAAGAAGATATGCTCCAAATATTTCTAGATTTTAACGTAACACTGTCCTACCTCAACTTCGAGGACTACATCAATTTAGATCATCTATTCCATGACTGTCTTATAACATTAACTAGAAAGAAAAAACAAGAGAATTCAACTAGAAGTGATACAAATGACCTTTTGGTGGGAATAGAAATTTATTAATCAGTCATGTTTACAACTTCAGCTTGAAAAATGATCTCACAGTTGTTGATTCATTCAGGAAGACAAACAATATGATGTCAGAAATTAGTTCACGATTCTTCAACAGGATAATATCTAAGATACCCAAGAATCAGACTTCGTAACCAGAATCCTATGCCAGAACAAAATTATTTGTGAATTAGATGCTACTGCCTAATTTGGTAGTTCCATTATTTCTTCCTCGTAATACCCACTAAAAGGAATCAGGACATAATTTTGTATACACTTATCTGGAGTAAATCAACTACTGATGTTCCACATTAATCATCAACATCACTGTTATCGTCATCATAGATACAGCTTTCTTCACTGCTAAGTGCAGGAAGAATTTTTTTACTTATTTTTTTCAAATGGTACCTTTGCTCTATAAGATTTTATAACTGCAATCAACAACTGGTCTCCTGCAATCTGTCTCACTCGTTGTATGAGATCATGCCGCGATATCTTCTTTTCCTGAAAAACATAAAGTTCGAGGACACGAGATCTTTAAAATTGAAAATAGATTATTATTTTTTTCAAAAAAAAAAAAAGAAAGGAAAAAAATGCCATGCCAAGACAATGAAAACAATGCAGAAGTACTTACTTTATGATCTCTATGATACTTGCTGATCAAGGCAATGGTCTGCGGAGCCAAGAATTTTGATAGTGCAGAAATTAGAATTGGAAATGGCATCCAAGGTGAAGTTGGCATTCTCAAGGAATCCTGGGCCCTCATAAACCCTACAAAACTAACAACCTCAATAACGGCTAAAACTGAATCAACACAAGCTCATGTGAAAAGTTATAGGAAAGAATAAGATGGGTCTCTTACCCTTCAAGGAAGATGGAGTCTTAAAGCTTATTATGTATTCTGGCAAGATATGAGTGTTCATGTTGCTGCACCACACAATATACCTCTTCGGAACCAATAAATTGTCGACCCCAGAATCAAATTCTCCGGAACTCGGATGATACTGATCAGAACCAGGATGCACAACCTCTGCCTTTCCCAATATAATGCGACACAGCAAAAGATATCTCAATCCATCCTTATCAACGACCGAATTCTTAACACTGTAAAACAAAGAATATATATATGATTATCAAACACAAAACACAATAATCATACATCAATAAAATCAAGATCAAGAAAAGAATTGCTTACCATTCCAAAGGAGAATCATCAGGAAAGAAATAGACGCCGCGACCATACAATCCATTGTTATTAGGCTTTCCACAATAGCCAAAACCATGCTCTGTAATCTTGGATATCTCATCTTTTGAACTAGCATACCAACCGTACTTCACATTTGCATCACCTCCACTTTTTCTAGCCACAGCTTGGGCAAATATCTGAAAACATTGGAGCCTAGCTTGTCCCGTAACGCCAGTAAACGAGTTTCTATGAATGCCCTTGACCTCAGCTTGTGCCCCACGCACACCCAAACCCGAAAGCAATCTTCGTTTAATGAGGTCATAAACTTTGTCCCCTTCAAGCAAACTAATCAACCCGTTGTTGAACAACGGGTGTTGTGGTTCAGCGGCGGCACCAGAAATGGAACTTTCACAATCAGAAAGCGATGACTCGTCATCACGTGTAGTATCTAAACCTGAATTCATCAAGCTACTATCTAACCTCTCTTTTGTTAAGCTACTATTTGCTGAACCTCTAAACTCACGTGTGATTTCATTTGTATTCTCCATTTATGAAACTAAAATACAAATTTAAAGAGAAGAAAAGAACAATAATATGTACGAAGACAAACGGACGAATTAAAAAAATGTAAAACAAAAGTATGCGTTCGTGTGCTTGTAAATTGTATGAAAAAAAAATGAATCAATGAAACCTGTACATCCCTTAAGCGAAGTATAACGTGTCTGGAATATGAAAATACTCTGAAAAAAGCGCAGAGAAGGTGTGATATTGATGATACAAAAGCGTTACAGCAAATGAGATTGAAGAGACTTGGAGAAGAAGAGATACCCAGAATTGGGTTCACGTATTTATAGTTAATTATTGAACCGACCATGACGGAGGCTTTGAGTTTGGCGGTGCGGCGCTGGCTGTTTGGGGGCCTGTCGTTTTGGTCTAATAAGTGAGGCGGTAACTCATCAGCAATTGGTTTTTTTGAACATTTGTAATGACCGTATTGTCCTTCATAAATGGTTATTTTTAGATTTTTTTTTTTTTTAGGTCGTTGGGATGGGGAGTGGGAACGTGGTGGTGTGGGGCACGTGTGTATAGGGCTATCTTATTAAAGAAACTTACAACTTTGACCCCAACAAATGAAGAGTTTTCGTGTGATTTTGGTTTGGTATACAGAATCAGAAGTGGTCCATTAGAGACGGAGTAAGATTAGATGCAATTAAGTCTTAATTAAATATTTTATAATTCCTATTCTGGCAATTGTCATCATCAAGTATGTACATGTACATGCCAACTATAGGAAAGGAAAGCAAAGGGAAAAATGTATAATTGGGTTTCAAGATACTCGGCCTAAACAAGGCAAGGCCACGTTGGACTCGGATTAATACAAGATGGAGTGACCAACTTGCTTAACTCAGCTTTTTATAATTCTTGCTACTGGTCATAAAGCTTTGCACCCACGTAAGCAGTAGATAATACCGATCTGGTTTCTACTTTCTGTTGGATTAGCTTAGTTCCCAAGGAAAACCGGTGAGGTCAACCTATGGGCTCTGGCTATGCAACAGTTAAAAACCCTTCAACTTACTGGCCTTACTCGCACCTGGCTTCCGCGCAGATGGTTATAAAATGCTTGTGGTGGCCATAGTCTCGACGCTAGATTTATAAAGATCTGCCTGCGCCAGAATAATTGTTTTTGCACATCAACACAAACAACCTTGCAAACAGATTGATCCCAACCAAGGTAATCACCAACTCATATATTATTCATTTCCGGCTCACCGGCCAGTGGGTGATTCCATGAACCTGAAAAGTGAACTTTAATCCATATTTTAATGAAATATGCATAGATACAACCGTAGAATCTTTTATCCTCGCGGAGTACGTCCTATTATTTTTGCTTTCTTGGCAAGTCGTTAGCTGTTCTCTGGAACGAGCTGTCTTTATAAATGGAGTTCATGGTGAAATTACTTTCTTGGCATGTCAATCGTTGTCTACAGGAAGAAGTTACATGTTTAATACAATTTAAAATCTTCTGCAACAATTTCTTCAAAATTCACCGTCAAATGAGGAATCTAGTGTGTTTATTGTACTACCCTTCTCGGATGAGCTAATCCAGCATAGGTCCAGGGGATTACGTAATTCATTCATGATTTATATGTATCTATGAGAATTTGAAAATTCCCTGTCGTAAGTTACTATGCGCAAAAACAAAAGTGCCGGACCGTGCTTTTTTCTGGGCCGGCACAGCCCATCCACATCTGAACACCCAGGGAAGGAGAAAATCCTCACGACCAAGATACAGAAAGAAGAAAAGAATAAAAAAAATGCCGCCTGTACAAGATGAGTGGATGCTCTTTCGCATATACATGAACTTCCATCACAACCATGCTCCCCATCCAGGAAACATTAGACATAAGCGTTCAGGATCAATAGCATCTTGTATTAATTGTTGTACCTACAAAGAGATCAGAATAATCTAATCATAAAAGATATTCAACCAATATAGACTACTATTTATTATTTAATCCCAAACAGAACACATGTAATTTTTTAAGGTGATCTTCATCCAAAATTCAACGCTAGAATGAAATCTTATACGCCAAGTTTCGAAATCTCGTCCAAATGGTGGTGTAAAATGACCAAAAATATCCTTCTACCCAAGATAATAACCTTTTAGGTCATCTTCTTAAATTACCGTATTAATGGTCATCGAGGTACACCTCGGGCTTATCCACCAGGAAGGAAAAAGAAACAAATTTTAACCAAGAGTTGTATCAAACTAGGAATTACCTGCCCGTGTACACTTCTCATTTCGCCTTCCTCATATCCATCTAGCTTTTGCTTGACACGCATCAATGCACGTGCAGCATCCTTGTTCCCTTCATATTCATCTTCTGAGCCTTCCAAGGTGGTCTCTAAATCATCATCCGATTCCTATCAAGGTCCAATATCATCAGTAATAATATATAGTTCCCTGTAAGGTTGACTTAGGGAAAACTACTAATTAAAAAATACGATAAGATCATTGAATTACTTTCTGACGCTGCAAAGCCTTCAATGGGGATAAGGCCCATTTATATAGGGGATCATGGATAAAAACCTGCAGAGAAATTTCAAGTGTTATCAGGAAATAGAAAAAAATAAAATAATGAATTTTATAAAACAACTAAAATTTTGGAGCCAAGTTATTGTACTTCAACAATGGTCAGCAGCGCTTCTTTATTTGCCCGCATAACACTAAGAGTTTTCTCACAACATCTTCTAAATACCCCTTCTACTCCAGTAACACCCATGCCATCAATGATGTCTCTTGTCAGTCTGAATGGAACCTGCAAAGGTGAGAAAAGGAAATAGGTAAGATGTGACAGATGAGAACCAGATTACAAAATGATAGGTATAAGCATTGGAGAAAATAGAAAGAAAACTGAAATATTTAAAACAAACCCGCTCCGGAGTCTTGAGCATCAAGCCTTGTTCAAAGGCAACTCCTAGATCTATGTGAACAACTTCTGCAGTAGCTTGATCGATCAAGATGTTCATCGAATGTCGATCTCCAAGGCCAACAATATAACCCACCTGGGTGGAGGAAAACGACGTTCCTAGTATTAGGACTATGATGATAAAAGATAAATAACTTACTTCATTATATCTCTCTAAAAAGCCCGAAAATAAAATTCATGTTGAACCTAAAATGGAAACAATTAATCACAAAAAATAGTCAATGAAGTATCAGAAGCAATTTAATTAGACATGGTGCATTTAATTAATTATACAAGGAATTATATTTGTTGAATTAATAAGAGATCAAGTTCAATTTCAGAACACTAGGAGAATACACCTACCATTGAACTAGCCGCAACGCTTCGTGTGTATGCAAGTCTCTTCTCAAACCAGTCAGCTGGTTGTAAGAATCTCTCCAGAAAAAAGTAATGCATGACAGGCCTGCAGAAAGTGTCAATTAAGTTAAAAAGTTAAAAGAAATGGTTAGCATTTTTCTCTGTGGTTCCTTCTTTTTTTTTAGAACTCAGGTGACATCTACACCAAAATGAATATCAATAACCTGAAATTTGCACAAACTTGCTGAAATGCTTTGCGCTTGTCTTTTTCCTATCAACAATGAAAAGAAAAAGATATTTAAATGCTCAGTCCGCAGTTTAAGTTCCATTGTCCAACAAAGGTTCTTTACAATACTATCATATCAATGATGACGAATGGCAAAAATGAAAAACACAAATAATACTTGCATTAGACATGAACTCTCGACATTTGAGAAATGACCAGTCTGCCATTCCATAGCGACCATGGGCGCCTCCATTTCTCATGCTGAAAATTGGAGCATGAAATAAAAATATATATGAGCCCTCTGTATATCAGTGATAAAGCTATAATATATTGCAGCAGGAGCAATTTAACTACCTTCCAATAAGATATTCTCCAAGAGGAAGAGTGCCATTAACCCATTCAAGAACACCAGCACTTGGAGTAAAAGGAACAACCTATTTCATTTGCAACACTTTTATTCCAACCAGTAGTTACACCAAATTAAAGCACACAGTTCATTCATTCATCAAATCAAATATAGACATGTCGAAAGTGTGATCTAACTTTTATTATTTAAGGGAGGAGAAGGTACCTTGTATGTACGTACTCCCAATCTTCTTTTCCATGTATCCCGATGATTTCGTAAGAAAGTGTTGACCAGATCAAAAAATTGTTCCATTACCTGCATATCATTCATGGGATTTGTTACAAATGCAAATAGGACATCCAGGGTCTTAAAGTAATAATAACAGTGACAACATCAACAAAAATTATATTAATAATAATAATGAAACCAAGAGATCTGAGAGTATCCCACAATGGTTATCACAATACAATTAATGTACTATGGTTTGGCTGCCACCCAATGGCTTAAGCTCCTATATTGGATTTTCTTAACATGGTATTGAAATCAAGTTCATCAAAATAACTTACCACTCCACCTAAAACACTTAAGTTAGTAGCCATGAAATACTAGTATTAAGCTCTCTTGCAAGGCCCCTCATGAGCAATATGGACCAAACACCCAATGGAGACAATAGATTGACAGTAATACAAAAGTTACTACAAGACACGTAGGAAATTAAATTCAAGACCTCTACTATCATACCATGTTAAGTTACCAATTAACCCAAAAGCTCAAGTCAGAAGGTAAGAACCTAAAACTAGTATAAAGCCTTCTAACTGATTTCGTTCTCTGCCCATGTGCGAGACCCATTTTGTTAAGTAATCAGTAAATATTAGAGTACCCCAACTTCGTAAAATATAGTATTTGGCATGGATACTGTTAGGTTTCAATTCAAACAAACAGGTAGAATTAATTCCCAACACAAAAACAGAACGGAAGAAGATAGTATTCAGAAACTCAGCTAGCTTTCGAGGAGCTAGCAACCTCCAATACAACCAGAATATTCCCGATAACCTGCACCTAAACAAACACCCCCTATTTATCAAAACYACGTAACAACTTCTATAACAAAATACCCCCAACAACCAATAATCCTTGGACACGTAWCCAACACCAGCTCATACACACCAGCTCATACCCGACACATAACACACCCCAGCTCATACCAGAAAGATTCTCTAACTACCTCTGCCTACGCACATAAACTCTAGTAACAGAATTCCTATTTGCATCCATTCCATTCCTATCAGATACTTATACCTTAATCGTTCCTATTTAATAGCTTAACATTTTTAGTTAGATAACAAAGCACCTATGCCATGCAAGACATTAGGCAATGTCCTCTTCACGACACATAATTGAAGTGCAATTACGAAAAAGACTTGTTTTAGTGCGAAGTACAAATTCCAACAACAAAGTTGTTGTATACTGTAAAATGCATAAAAAACCAGAATGTGGGGAGTATGACATGAAAGCATAATGCGTCAGATACACACACACAAAAATAATAAAAATAAATATAGAAGAGGAATCCCTACAGCATCTTGTCTTAAATCATCATTCCCAGATTTTGCTAGCTGTCTATATTTGTGGCCATCAGAACCAAAGCACTCAACCACCTTTGGAGCATTCACACCATTCATAACCCTACATATGTCACCAACACAAACTGAAAATTAGAAACATTTATTGCTGACATACAAAGAAACAAAAATTACGAAACTATCATGAAACTGCTTGATAACACCAACATAATTGAATCAGCTAATCCGTTGAAGTATGGGAAAGAGCCTTCACGATATTGGCAGGTATGGTCAACTGGAACAGTAGCAGTAACCACAGGTACCTGAAAATTGTCAAAATGCAGATGTCATCATCACCCGATTACAAAAGAAAAAATTTAGGCAGAATCAAGCAGACAAGTGGTAGGAAATAACTTATCAATCCAAGCATGAACTAACTTGGATAATATCTTCTATTTGTTTGTATGTGGCATTAACTAAAGTAAACGTGTCCTTGCATGTAGGTTTACATGGTATTTGCCCATCCGGTCATTATTGAATAAGTTTTGATTGAAGTGATTACGAAGTTGACAGCATGACAGATGGCAAATTTGTAACATATTGAGATCCATTATGGTAAACATTTTAGGTTTCTACTAAGACTCAGTAGTGCTGCGAGAAAATTAATGTGTCTTCCAGATATTTGATTGAGACTTTGCAAACAGAAAATCTGAGGATCAGACTACATATTACAAAAGTTAAAAGAGTTGATAAATGTTTTGATAGGAAACCAAAAAAGGGTATATTAATAATGAAAGGAGTTACAAGAGTGGTGAATAAAATGTCCCCTGTAATCCTCCCTGAGAAGGGAGGACAAAAACTCGACAAAAGCCTTTCAAGTTACAAATAAGTCAACGTACTCAGTGGAATTGAGCAAAGACAGTATGCTATATCTACTAATAAAACAGGTCCATAGAAATAAAAACAGAATCACATCAAGAACCCTTACAGTTATGGTGGACAAAGAAGAAAGAAGTATCTTGAAAAAGCTTTAGTAATTGAAACACAGAGATAAACAGAAAATCAACTTTTATCCCACAAAACACTGACTTCTTGTTAAGAAATAAAATTATCATCACCAATACCATATCACCATATTAGAGAAGCAATCCACATGTCTTTAAAACCAAGCCAGAGGATGGTAAATAATTAACACAAGTATTCCACTTACAAGTTCCAACTTTCGAAGACCGCGAATATCTCTTGGTAGTGTAATCTTTCTATTTGTATCCTGTGAACGATCTAGTTCCTAAGTAATTGTTCCAAAAAATTAAGAAAAAAAAAAAAAAAGAGCTTCATCTTGTTCTAGATGGTAATAATCATACACGCTCCGGATTAGGAACCTGGTTGACTAACCTCTCTTCTTGTTTCAAGCTCAGCAAGCTTAATATAGATCTCCACCATTTGTTTCATCTGCAGCAAATAGTTCAGAGACCATATTTCATCGATTCAAAATAATTAAATCCAAACTTCTTGAAGGTTACAAAATGGAAAACTACTTGTCTGATTATAGGTCCATGATAGGATGATAACTCTTCTAAGAGATTTTCTGCTGCAGCCTTTTTCTCCATGTCCACAATAAATGAGTTTCTGCTACGCTGTTTATCCTTGATGCGGTTACCATTTGCCAGAGCTAGAAGCTATTTCCAATATATATATCAGTAGAACACACTTGCAAAATATGGTATGATGAAAAATTATAAACACAAAACACTTATTACAAGTCCTATGATACTAAGGACAGAGTTTCTCTCTTCTGTTTCACACCTGTTATAAATTCATAAAGTACTTTTGAATCTATTTTGTTGATTTTTTACAAGAATGAGTAGTTTATTGCCATGCAGTTTCATCTTTCCAAAGAAGGTGCTCATGTCAAACTAACATACCTGAAATAGTGTATGGTATGGATGGTCAATGGACATTTTCTTCACAAGAGAAACCAAAGCAAACTGTTGTGGTACAATCATCCAGAGGAAGAAATTTAATTATCTTCAACTTCTTCACAAAAAAGAAAATAGTTAGACAAAATTATTTAATACCTGAAAGCTTTGAGGCCCCTGACCATCCTTTGAGCTCCCCATTCTTGAAGCAATTTGGTAAACAAGTGGTATAAATTTATAGGACTGGACCTGAAAACAAATTGGGGAAGAGAAACAAATAACTGAACCAAATTAATACTAAAAAAATGCAAGCCCTATATTATTTTAACACATTTTAGAAAAACTGGTTTGAGAAATCTCAAATATCAACGTATAAACTAAAGCTGCTGTCAATGCATACCTCATCAATTGTGTGAAGCAAGTTATTTATGACATTTTGTCTCGAAGAAAGACTGAACCATAACGACACTAATCGAAACACCTGAAAGATAAAAGTTAGTCATAAAGGGTGTTGAATTGACTTGATCACTTTTAAGATTTTCTTGTTCAACAAAAATAAAATAAGCAGAATTGGAAAAATTTGTAATTAATTATTACACTAGCCTTCTAGAGGGCAGTAAATATTTTTCAACAATGTATTTCAACCAACTCGTTGAAATGAACATGTGTTTCACATCATAGATTTTGAATATATAAATAAGATTTTGAAATAGTAATAATCATATGCCTTTTTCTCTTTTCCCCTGTGATAGCAGTCATATCACATCAAATTAGTCATATTTATTATTACGGGAATGTAAAATAGATTAACAGCCTCCTGATTTGAAGGATCAAGATTGAATGCCTCCAGAAAACTTGCTTGCTTACTCAGGATCAAAGGAAACTGAAAAGTAGTAAACCCAGTCTGGGCTAAACTATAATGTATAAACAAGTTTATCTAGATAACATTTCGAACCTTGAAAGACTTCTGAAACATAGGCAAACATTATTGAGACTTCAGAATTCAAATGAAATTAAATCATATTCACCATTTTTATAATCTTATCCAACAGTTCCAGCCTTTTTACAATTGCATAATCTTATTTACAACAAATTTTCACTATAGATCAGAGAGCTCAAAGGAAAATGGTACATACCACTCTCACATCATATTTGTCACCAATTACCAAACAACGTTTATATCCCTCCAACGCTAGGCCAAGAAAATTGTCCCTGTCATCCTGAGAGGTTGAAGACAATAAGGCAAATTTATACTTGATAAAAACAAAAAATTATGGGCTTTTAACTAAGTCTAAAGCATCCATGCAGTTTTTTGGGTAAACATTAATTCCAGAAGTTTAAGATAATAGTTAAGTGTTCAACGATAGTGTTCAAGTTCACACACAATTAACAAAGAAAAAAAATCACGATATCAGAGCATTTATTAAAAGCTATTTTACATGAGATACAATTAAAGAAAAATCAACATAAATGTATAGATATAAAACACACTAAGAAATCTCTATAATCTATGAAAAAACAAATCACATAACCCACAGTTTATGAAAATAAGAAAACACAACATACATACCAGCAATTTTTGAGCCTCCTCCCTATCCATTGTAAGTTGCTTTTGCAACTCTTGTATTTTTACAGAATAGTCAGTTTTGTCTCCCTAAAATGATCATAAATAACATCTTATCACATAGAGAAAGCAACATCAGGTCCCACCATAGAAATGACAAAAGAGTAAATAATTATTTAGCATTTACCTTTGAACTTTTTAATCGCCTAATTAATGCTTCCAATTCCATTGTCTGCAGAATCAACATTCAGATGAAAATTATTAAACAATAATATCTCTATCTCTCTCTATAGATTTGGTACCTTGTGCTTTCTTAAACGCATTGCTGCTTGCCATTCACTTGAGGCAAGTCTATCTTCATAACTCCTAAATAAAGCATCTGCATAGTGCGCAAGATGAAAATGAGTTTGACATTGTCTTTCAATGGACTTCTTGTCTGCAGTCTCCTGATCCTCAGCCAGTGAAACTGCAGGTTTCAGATACTTCTCTAAAATAGTTCTTGAGCTGAAATTTCATCGGACATTGCACAAAAAAAAAAAGATGTAATTTTTTTGCTGACAAAATCACAACAATAACTAGTATGATCAAATTGCAGATCAGATTCGTAACTTGCTAGATCTAGTTTCTGCCAGCCACTTCCCAACCAAGCGATATACATCTGGAGCTTCTTCACTTAATTGGTAATTTTCTGAGATGTATTTTGCAAGATTGATGGCCATCTCATGCTGATCTTGAGCACGCAATAGCTTTGCTTCTTCAAGCTGTCATTATACAAATAGTTACAACTAATGGTAGCTGTGATTTTGTTTAATCAACACATCAGGATTACACCAAACATAAGAGGTATGAGAAAGTTTGTTTAAAATAAACATTCACTGTTCAGCAAAAATAAAAATGCCTTTTAAGCAGAACCAGGAAAGTGAACATTGAAAGAGTTACAGAAGAATGGTGTAACAGAGGAACTATGGAAAGCAATGGGCTTTCCAAGGTTTAAATTGATTTAATAGATAAAATCAATAGCTCATATCATGAAAGAAAACATAAGCAACAGAATCAAAATATCACGATTCCTTTCATTTTTTGATTTGGCAAACCAAAAAAAGCATCTAATGGCAACTATAAAATTTACAAAAAGCAAGAAGGAATGCTTCTGATTCTTGAGAATTTTTCTTTTTTTTAAAAAAAGCTTTTTTTTAGATATTTCAAGAAAGAAGAGAAAACATTTATGTCAGCCACAAAATATTAAGATGTCAAAGGAAATTGCTTAAAACTAAGAGCCGCTAGAGCTTGTATTTCTGAAAAGAGACAAGATGTCTTTTTATTATTTCCCCGTTCAGTTGTGTAAAGCAAGATGATGTTTGAAGCATATCCAAAAACGTAAAAAATAAAGTTTAAAAAATGTGTAAATATGCACATATAGCTCTTAAATATGCAATATTTGCCCAAATTTAACTGACATAAACGGAAAGCATATGAAAAACTTTGTACCCTTCCAAGCCCATACAAATGTGAATATTGTTCACCAGGTCCTGTGCAAAGGAACTTAAATTCGTGCAAAGCAGCAGCTGCTAGAGAAAACCTGGAGCCCTATAAACAAAGAAAACATATATCAAATAATGTAATTAATCCAAAGTTTCCTAGTACTGAAAATACTAATGATACCTTGCGTAGAGTCGATGCAGATTGCAAAAGGTGTTGCATGGTACAAGCCTTGCAGCTCAAGATCTGAAGTAGTACTCGCCTGAATGCTATAAATGGTTCTAACAGGTTCATATGTAGCTGTGTTCGGTTCAAAATCAAGCTCCAGTCTTCATTCAGCCATGACAACTGCAGTGACATTTAAGCGCTATATAAGTGAACCAAGAGCAAAAAGGCTAAATTATAATAGTTAAGTTGAGAGAGTTTTTTTTTTAGTTTTAACAAAACCAAAATTTTTTTATTGTCCATTCAAGTTCAATTTTAAGAGACAAAATTATTCTTTCTAATAAGTTAGATTGCTAAATATGACGTTGTCAAGTTGTCGAGTGAGAATTTATCGAGTTGTCAAGCATTGTTCAACTGCATGTTTAACAACTTATATAAAAAGATATATTCGTCACTTGATATTAAATTAGGCTATAACATAAAAGAAAAAAAAATATCAGCATTTTACTAAAACTCAAAAAAGCTCCTCAATTAGGTATTTTATCATATTTTGAAGCTAACATAGACAAATCACAACTAGTCCTCTTATTGATATTTTTCTTGGGTTAAGTGAAAAATAACCAAAATTAGGGGAGTGTTTTGAAAAATAGTCAAACCTTATTTTTTTATTTCCTTAACAATGGGCCAACAGTCCAAGGTGATGAACCATTGGCCTGCAAGGCCTTAATATGCCGGTGGTCCGGCCCGTGAGGGCTCCTACTGGCCAACGGTCCAGCCCGTAATGTCCCCTACAGGTTTGACTAGTTAAATTTAAAAAAATAAAAATTACACTTGTTATTTCTTAACACTACCCCTCAGATTTGGTATTTCTTACAGCTTTTTTTTTTTTTTTTTTTTTTTTTTTGGGTTTGNATCTTTTTTTTTTTTTTTTTTTTTTTTTTGGCGTTAGACCCACGAAATAAACTGACTTACATTCTTCTATGGTGTAACCAACAATTTATGACCACTAAATGATTCTACAAATAACTCTTCCATAAGAACCAGCTTTTCTATAGGATTGGTTTAGATCAAAAAAAATCATTTTCATTTCATATCAATCAATATTAAGTGAGTTATTTCCTACGTCTACAAGATGAAAAAGTTACAAATATTTAGGCAAAGGAATTTCCTTCTGTTGAAATCGATTATCAGGTCAGTAGTTATCAAAAAGTTCTAATTATGGTATTCCGAATATCCTTGTATAGTTCCCAATAAAATTTCCATATTTCTCAAATTGATTCAAGTTTAATGAGTTCAGAGATCCATCTAAATTGTTTTCAATATGACACCCCTAGCTATTTAAAAAAGACAATATATATATATATATATATATATTGAAATGAATTTAAAAAAAGTTCATTCATAATTTGCACCAAATTGCATAGGAAAGAAGAAGCTTTCTAGTCTAAGATGACAACAAAAACAATGCATAAGAGTAGTCAGTAGATACACTACCCTGTTCATGGTAGGAATTACAGGTTCTGAAATTATTTTTTGCTTCTCAAGGCTGAACTTTATTCTTTCACTTGAAGATTTCCATCGCATATCCCAAGCTATACCAAGATGATAAAGAATCTGGGCAAGAAATAATCATAATATATCAAAATATTGAAACATAAATTGCACAATAAATTTTTTGTATGACTTGGAATGCACAACCAGACACCTGTAATAATAATAAGTACTGCTACACTTACAACATAAGTATCTTGAATTCGATCTCGACTTTGTATCCCATGTGATCTTATTTGACTCAACATTGTCAAGTCATACTATCTACCCAAATGAATTTGAAACAAACATACTATACCATTGGAGATATAAGGTTTTGAACTTTGGCTTATTGCAATTAAACCTGGCAAAGTTACATCCCTTATCAGAACATTATATCATTTATGTGTTGTTGATAAATCACTATCACATCACTTGGAATATTGAGATAATTATTTTGTAAGTGTACTATTACTGATTTAGGAATATGGACTCAAATTTACATGGCATTACCCGGATTCTCAAACAGCTCTATATGTAACATTCTTCAAGTCTTAGTATCTCTGTTCTAAGTAGCACCCAACAACGTTAAGCAGATCTTTATAGCCAATAAAACACATCAAGCTTCATGCAGATTCCGGCCACATAATTGCTAGCCAGTAAGACCATACAATTACTAGCTCATAAATGTATGATGCAAAGCAATTTTATGTTTACAAAAAAGCTGTTCAATGTAAGTAATTATGCCTTATAGAAGTTCAACAACTGCCCACAATAACAAAGATCAACATTAGCTACCCAATAAAATATGCTTAAGCATGATCTAAAACTCAAAATAAATAATAATAATTTGAGCTATGATGCCAGAAAGCTAGTGCCATAACCAAGATCTAGCAAATGCTTCAAAATCTCGGCCTTAGTGACCTTCTCCCACCAGATGAGAAGCAGTGCATGTTAAGTATAATTGGTACCTGAAGCTTAATTATTGTTGAGTAGATATACTCAGTGCTTTCCTCACTTGCACGAGAGACAGACAATACAAGCTCCTAAAAAGGGTGAAATGTAAGTAAGTGCATTAAATGCGACAGCCTGTCAATATAAATAAATCTAAGACAATTATTACCTGCTTTGAATCTTTTAGTTTTCCACAAAATTCATCATAATCTCCTTCTTGCAATGCCCTCAAGCAACTAAAGTTCCAGCCAAACAAGACAAAAATATCAGATAGGCGAAAATTCGACAGAGAGAAACATAATATTACAGTTTCTTCTTTAATGAAAGTTTCTTTGTTTACTCTTTAAAAAAAAAATAATAATAATAATAATAATAATAAATAAATAAAATCCAGTTTTCTTTATGGAGGCTCAAGATATTTATCACAAGGTCAGCAGATAAAAATATAAGCAACAAAATAAGGTAGAGCTGCTAAGACAATAGAACCATGGTCATATCCATTATATTCATGCATGAAAAAAATACCAAATCATCATTAAAAATGAGATGTCATCAGCATCATGGTCCATTAAATATAATAATGGAAACATCCTAAACTTTATGGACTTTTGAGTTTTACAAAACTAAACTTTATAGACTTTTGAGTTCTACAAAACTAAACTTTATAGACTTGCTACAATTATCATTTGATTCTACACCTTCTAATTTTGGTTTCATTTGACTTGATTTTTCCCTTTTCAGAAAAGAATTTCCCATTTTTTCTTTGAACTGAAATCAGTTGACTATGCAGCATACTGTATTTACTATTACATGTTCAGTCCAATTGGTACTAGCATAGTCAATTTTAACAATATATTTAAAAACAAAATTGTTCTTCAACAGTTAAAGACTTTAACCTTTTACTTTAGCTTACCCCATTTCAGTTTTGAAGCACCAGCATCTTTCTGATACGGTGAGACTAGCAATCCAAGGTAATATATTACAGCTTGGTCCTTTAACTCAAGTTTCTAGAGTTTCAAGATGTCAAATTTGTTGATGTTGGACCAATGAAACTCCTCAATATCAAATTCAAATTTAAATCTACACAATAATAAGACAACAATGCAAGAAAGAGCGATATTGCGGACACATCTATAACAAGAGGGAATACCAGTACTAGTAGTAGTCATATAGGTAGATGATTTCATTCTAGAAAATTAACCAAGAGTCATCCTTATTATCCAAATTGACAAACAAACATAAATCTAATAAGTCTGGCTATAAATTTCCAAAATATATATATATATAAAAGTTTAATCAAATTACCTGTGCAAATTTTCATTGAAATGATTACTTTTAATGTGTTGTTCTGAAGAAAGATAATTGCCTCCACCATAAACTAAAGAGAAATCCCAGTTTCCTGCGCGCCATGCAGCCTCATACTACAAATGGTTGACCGAAAAAATTAGTGTTTTTACTTATTTACTTTTTTAAAAAAATGAACACAAAAACACTACAAGCGTACAACTTCCCTATCCCTTTGAATAAAGAAGGAAATCACTTCAAATTGCTTTGAAAATAAAGCCCGTAATGAAGCAAGAGTAAGAACTTTATCCCCAAGCATCTCCCAATCTTCCACTATTGCCTCCTCAAAAATGATTTTATTTCTCTCCAGCCATAAAATCCAAAACAAAGAAAGAAAACAGCATCTCCATAAAGCAACACCTTTCTCTCCTCAACCAAACACACAGTGATATTCAATGAACATAGAAGCACAATTTTTTGGAATAAACCAACAAATATGAGCCTCTCCAAAAAATTTATGCCATAATTTTAATGCAATAGTACAGTGCAGGAATAAATGGTACATACTTAGGCCGAAAATATTAGTGAAAATAGCAAACAAACCATTAAATCAAAAAAGTGGAAATACATTAAATTCCAGCTACTCAACAAGCGCAAATTAATTATAAGAGAAAACCTGCAATTCCGTGAACTCTTCGTCATGCTGAAACTGGCCCTTTCGAGAAGTCAATCCTTGGCAATACATATCCAGCACATGCATACAACCAATTTGTTGCAAACATCTAATCAGCCCTTTGTAAGGCTTCTTCTCCATCATCTCATTTTCAGATGGAGACAAGCTAAATGTTGGTTGCACATGTGGTGATAGGACTCTAGTACCACCACCCATTCGCACCACTGAATCTGATCGTACTTGTAGCTCATAGTATTCAAGGGCCTTGCTCCAATTTCCTTCGTGCTCTAATGTAACAATTTGAGATGACAACTATTGAAGTCATCCCACAAAACCAAAAAGCTCAGAAAAGTGAGACTGGTAGCATATACATGAGAAACAAACCTACATAGATGAACTCTTCAAAGCATTCATGACACTTTTTTCTGCCATAGAAGCATGAACCACATCTTTAAGGAACCACCAAGCATCACAGGTACAAGGATCGATGAAAACAATCATCTTCACATCATGACGATCATTATAATGATACAACTATGACTACGATTAGATTTTTTCATTCACGAGAAATTATAGCAAAGTGCAAATATTGGCAGTAAATCTGCGATTTGTGTGAGTGAATGACTTCAATTACCACATGTCCACCCTCTCCTTATCATTCACTGATTAATGAATTCTACAATGCAAGTCAAACTAATAATTCCAACTTAACACAATCAATCAGATGTTAAACAAAACATATCAAACTAGAATCTAATATCATGGACCCCACACACACACCAAAAAAAAAATTAAAGCTTAAAAAAAGGTCGTACCAGGAGAAAAAGAATCTCCATCTAAGTAATGAATTTAGAGCTAACCTTGTGTGACTGGATGATCCCATATAAGCTGTCAGGTTCATTGATTTGAGTGACTGCTGAGACAAGTATTTCAATGTGGTGCGGTAACTGGTGGAAAGACATAATCAAGATACAGAAATGGTGAAAACGCATGGTTTAAAAGAATTATTGGCCAAAGGAAATCTGACAGTACGGTGCAACAACACAGTATCTTTCACCCAGCCCACAACATAATGGTTCCAGGTTAACTGTCTATTTTTATACAAAGGACCACATGGCACCACCAAAACACTTCAAAGAAAAGAATATGTAGATTAATATTTTTGAAACATTAAGCATAAAGTATCACTTCAAGTTACCGTGTCAAGATGGGAAAAATCTGGTTTCCCAAGTGTGAGACTTTTGAAATTCTCTTCACACCAATGCTCCACGTACATTACCGCAGTAAAATGTGAGCCACAAATCTATAAAGCATATGCATCAACACATAAGCAACTGACATTTAAACAGTGTTATATAATTATAGCACTACAAATACAAAAATGAAACAACAGAAGGATCAAACAATAGAAATTTGATACTCACAACTGCTGACTTAGCAACAACCAAGTAATCAATGGAAAGCCAATAAACCTGGTAAAATATTACTTGTCAGAAAACAAACAATTAAAACAACTTACCAAACATCTTGAACTGAAATTAGAATAACTTCAGAACCCAG
Organism: Bursera cuneata; assembly: GCA_026212285.1. Classification (NCBI taxonomy): domain Eukaryota; kingdom Viridiplantae; phylum Streptophyta; class Magnoliopsida; order Sapindales; family Burseraceae; genus Bursera; species Bursera cuneata. The sequence continues at coordinate 48,792 of JANLJB010031137.1, forward strand.
ATTCACAAAGAAAAAAAGGGAAACTGTTGTCAGATGTACAAAAATATGACACCGAACCCTTCTCCAATGAGTTCTATTCAGAAAACTGGAGCCAATGACACATTTGAATTCTTCACTTGTAAGGAGTGTGTAATGCTTAAATAAAATTGTAATTCTACTGAAATAATGGGACAAAATCTGAACATAAATTTGAAATAGAATAGTTCACACATATGTAGCTTGAAAACTATACCTTGTCCCATAAAGATGTTATGGCACTTGATGAAGCTGCCCCATCTTTAGCCTTTGCAGAGGTGGAACGGGATTTTGAGCCACAGCTAGAAGACTTAGAAGACTGCAACATTGTAGTAAAACCATATTAGATGGTCTTGCATTATCAACAGCACAAATATCATTAGGAAACGAAATATTTGGAAAGAATCCGGTAGAGTCAATCACCACCTCCATAATGTAAAGTTGTCATCTTTGTTATATTAGTTTGATTTGGAGTAATATCTATTTATTTATTTATAGTTTCATCAGAATACTGCAAACTCAGGCAACATAAAAGCCAAAAGGTATCATATGAAATTAATTAAGGATGTAATTCACCATACTTGCCTTAGAACTTTCTCGTTTCACTGGTACTAGAGAAGATCTTTCCATTACATAAAACAATCGAAGTTCATTGAGGGCATTCAGCATAATCTGAATTGATTTTATCAATTTATTAGACTCTGTCAATACATGTCCCTGCACCTGCACAGTGGACAGAGATTATACCAAATGCAACTATAAACCTCAAAAGCATAACATATGGCTAAAAAAATCAAGACTTGACACGATAGCATTTTTTAGTGGGAAACAAAGAAAATTCTATTAATTAAGATTTGTGCATTGTGATATACCACTTTAGACCTTTAAAAAGACTGTTACCCACATTTTATAATCTTTCTGCATTGCTTGATTAGATTTGTGCCTCTTAGAACAGTGAAAAATCTTATGAATTAAGAAATCCTGAATAAATTGTTAAAAAGAGAAAAAAGAACAGGAAACGGAAAGCATCGAAGGTCCAGGTTTGCTTCAAATATGATCTCTCACCAATTTTGTAGTCTCCTCTATTGAAATAATTTTCAAGCTACCTCAAAAAAAGCTGGTAATTACAATTAAATTGATGAGAACTTTCAGTAAGGATTATAAAACATGCTGCTCAAGAAAGTAACCTGCAGAGAAATTGATTTGGGAAGATCAGTATCTATATCCTTCCTTCCAGCTAGATTGATAAAAACACTGGGCAACAGAAGCTCAGCAACCTCAGACTTCAGCAACACAATATCTTGACATAATCTGAATGCAGAAGGTCAAGCAAATTAAATTAATTAACTGAGAGCAAAGCTCAGATAGAAAATACCATTGTAAACACATGACTTTAACAAATCAATAAAACAACCATGCAACTGTAAAATTCCATACCTCAGTATCACATCATCACAGTAGCCAACTAATGAGTACACAAGCGGACAAATCCACATCTCAAAAGTTTTGGCATCGGTCTCCCATATAGTAGACTTTTCTGATGAAACTAATTCAACTGAAAATGAGTTAAATGAATCATCATTAATTCATTGGACTAATTACAAAGTCAAGACCAAAATCCAACCATGTAAATGAGAAAACCATCAATATTTTTATAATACTTTTTAAAATTTAACATGTATGAAAATAGTTTATTTTAAATTAGTTTAGGAACTCTTAACACAATTTTTTTACACAAAAAAACTTGAACATAAATTTTTAGTCATTCATCTCTCATCTCATCTTATGATGTACTTAGTTGACAAGTTAACATAAATATGATTTTTTAAATTTTAACTCTACACTATTAGATTTACTAGATGAATGGTTAGAAATTTGTGTCAAGAAATTGTATCAAAATTTATATTAAGGACATTTTCCAAGGGCTTCAAGCTGAGCAACTGGTGACTGCTTACCACTTGTTGTCTTGGAGGCCATATTACTCTTACGCTTGGCATCACTTACAGAGTTTCTTTATAAAAGAAAATCTCTAACACGTGTATGTTAAGAAACCACTTGAAAAGCTTAAACCAGAAGGTGTAGACCTGACCATAATACCGAACCTCTAAGGCACCCTTTTGCATGTATTTGCACATAGACTACACTCACAAGCCTCATTTGGGTCTTACAAATAGGCCAAACATTATCACTTTTGTTATTTTTTTAATTGGCATAATGGAGGATTCAAACACAATCCCTAAATAATTTTGACTTCGATACTATGTTTAGAAATCATTTGACCTTAAAGCTTAAGGTAGTAGATGTTAAACTAACCATAGTATTACCGTCCACTAATGCACAAAAAAGAGCCCAATTAGAGCTCCATGCTTATTCAAAAGACAATTTTTTAAATGTGTGTTCAAGGCTAGCTTTAAATAAAGAACATCACCACATTTCAGACATCACGCTTGGAAAGACAAATTATAATCTGAAAGTAATAGAAAACAAAATTGACAGGCTGATGAAAAACATTAATTGTACAAATGTAATCACTCATCCAGCCTCTCCTAATGAACATTGGCAATGATAAACTGAGAAGGTAAATGCTTCATAACATTAAAAGCACTGGAATTTAAAGATTAAAAATCAGAGAAACTGTAATTAAGTTTCAATTAAAAAAATGCAAAAGTCATTAAGAGCAGAGCAGAAGTAGATAAGCTTCTAAAAACTATGAGTGGTACCTTTAGACTTCCTTTCCAGATCCAACAAGAACTTCTCCACCAGCTCAATGTTAACACCCTTAGCATGCACCTATAAGACAGGAAAATCTTCCTAAGAATTTTCGGGACACAACGCACTTCAACCTCTTGTTATCTACATGACTATTGGAAATTGACAATTAACAACAATAGATTTGAAAAACACAATTTAATAGACGTGAGCAATGAGGCTGAATAAGTGTGCTATGCAGGAGAGGACCATTGGTTCAACATTTCTTGTAACTTTCTCCATATCAGTAACTCCATTATATTATTAAAAAGAAAAAAAGAATTTTGTTACACCTAATCCCCAACAACCAGCTTCTAACCCGTTAATGTTCAAACCCTTTGTGCCTAACTATCAGAACTTGCAGTTGCACTCTTAACCAAACAGTTCCCGTTTCTTGTATGGCCTTTGAAGAAAAAACAGCAGTAATTTGAAAGGGGTTGATACTGGTGCCAGCAGACCACATTGCAGGAGACACAACCCCAAAAGATTTCAGACTTACTGCACCAAAATCAGAACCTTTTTTCCACACTTCCAGTTAACAATTCCATGCATTTGAAAGTTGGTTCCAAAGATACTATACAAATATTAAAGTGATTAGCTCACCTCAAGAAGAGACCTCTCATAAGAATCAAAAGACATGAGAGCTCTTTGACCCCTTTCAGTTGAAAGTATTCCCTGGATAAGAAAGAGAAGCTAATAAGAATCTTCTACTCTCATAGCAACTTGAAAGTAAACATTTAAGGGGCAAAGTCAAGGAAGAAATAATATACCTATATTTGCAGGCTGAAGTAAACAAAGAAAACTAGGAGGATAAAACAATATGTAAAACATAGTAATATCTAACAATATCCGTACTTCCATAAACATCTATATATGTATCAGAAATGCAAATCTTCTAAAAGAACATCACCAATTATGATAAGCTCAATTAAATTTATTTATTTATTTATTTATTTTTAAAGAAAAGTTTTGTTTGAAGTGAACTTTCTGGAGTTATGCAGGTTTCAATCATTTTCCAATCTACTTTCCACACTCGATCGTCAGGCTGGTAGAACTGCCTTGCCTTTGCTCCCTCTTCAGATTGATTAAAGCCACAAAAATATTATAAATTTTGGTTTAGAAGAGGCCATCAAACCATTTCAATCATCTTAACCAATTTCTTAATGTGTGGACTAAAGATTCTCTTCCCTACTTACAGGGAACCATCTGCTCCATTATTATATGTAAATTTATATATGCTTGTACTTTTTCCTATTTACAGGGAAACCATGTGCAGAAACAAATCACTAGCCAACTTCAATGTCATTGAAAGAAAATCGATCAAGCAAATTAACAGAGCCTGATGAGTTTAATAACAGGAAAAAGATTTTCCCAACAAAATTTTAAAAGAAGAAAAGAGAGAAGAAAGAAAAAAAAGGAAAGACTCCAAGGACTCACCCGAAGAGTTTGTGATGTCATATCAACTATTTTAACACAATCATCCATAAGATATTTCTTCAGAACTTTCAACAGAGAGATCAGAAGTTCTTCAGATATACCAGCACCAATGTTAGAGGTAATTTCAGTAGCACTCCCCTTATTAATAGTAGATCGACTTTCATGAATGTGACCAGAGTCTCTAGGCAAATGGAAAACAACACAATGTGGATCACCAATGCCAACCTGTATTCACAACAGAGGGACGTAAAATTTAGCATAATCTTCACATGTGAAACATTATGGATTGAAATGTAAAGGCAACTAGTTATTATACCCTAGATATGAAATCAGACACCAATGCTCTAATACTCTTTGCCTCATCTGAGCCACAGATGCGGACAAGTGTCCAGACAGCATGTACAATTTCATGGTCAGAATGCCAATCCACAAAATCTTCAGCTTTCTTTTCTCTCTGAGAAGTCTCACTCATAAGCAACTTCTTGTGCAGAGCATGGAAACTGCAAAATATACCATGTAATCTGAAGCTCCTTAGAAGCAGCTTAAAAGAAAAATTAAATAATAAATTTCAAGCTGCAAGTCTAGATAAATAAATTGATCCATCTTAAGTAAAATGTTTCCAAGTTCATAGTATACACCTTTTACTATTCCTGTGATATTTATTATTTCCGAAAATTTGTTCAGACTTTAACATCTAAAGCAATATCTATAAGCCTCTAATTTAAAAAGCTAATACTCATAGACAAACAGTTAAGAGAAGACAATTACCTCCATGAAAGAAATCTTGGTGGAAGGTAGCAAGATCTATTCACAAACTGAAAACGAGCAGAAAACAAGAGAAAGAAATAGAAATAAACTCAGAACAATGTCCAAAGTTTAAAAACAAGGATTTAACTGACACAAAATATGAAAGCAGTTTACCTACCTTCAATAAGTGGTCTCTCACAGAGTAGGCTTGGCATATTTCCTCATGGAACTTCCGTATTCCATC
>JANLJB010031138.1:0-54244 GCA_026212285.1 Bursera cuneata
AGTATCGTGAACAGTACCGAACCATCAAAATGAACAGTGCTGTGAACAGTGTCGAACCGTCAAATGAACAGTGCTGTGAACAGTGCTGAACCGTCAAATGAACAGTACGTGAACAGTGTCGGATCGTCAAATGAACAATAAACAGTATCGAACCATCAAAATGAACAGTACCGTGAACAGTACCGATGGTTAAATGAATAATAAACAGTATCCGAAACGTCTGTAAACAGTACATGAACAGTATCAGCTGGGTGAATAGTATTATGAACAGTACCATAAGCAGAATATGAGGATAAATAGGGAATATAATAAGGGAAATATCATTGTTGAGGGTTAGGTGAATGAGAGAATTATTGAAGCTTGGTTATTTTTGAAAGACCCCCTTCCAATATGGCTATTTTTGCTAATTCCCCTAGAGGTGGCGTGCAATTCACGTGCGGTTTAAAATTACAGTTAAAATTATAAACTTTAAAAATTACACTTAAAATTATAAATTTAAAACATCCTTGAATACGGTGTCGTAAAATTGAAACCCTTCCCTGAACTCACACTGAGCTCTTAAGGACTCGTAGCCGCTTAAAACGGCGAAGCGCTCTTCTTTGAACATTCGAGAGGCATTTTCTCACTTCTAAATTTTCACAGCACAAGTCTAGTATAGTCTCTACTTACAGATCTGGCCTAGGGTTTGTTGTATCGTGACTAATAATGGCGATTTCATCTCAAACGCTTGATATCCTAGGCGACCGCCAATCAGGCCAGGACGTTCGCACCCAAAATGGTAATAGCTTTTCACTCTTGATATTCAAATTTGAAGTTCTCCCTTTTTCATATTGACAAAGTTGTGCACATTTCCCTCATATTTGTGAAGTTTGAATGAAGTTTGTTTGTTTTGTTGTTATGAGTGTAGTGATGGCGTGTCAAGCTGTTGCCAATATCGTTAAATCGTCACTTGGTCCAGTTGGACTCGACAAGGTATCACCATCTCTATCTCGTCTTTGGACTCTGTGTTATTTTCATTGAATAGGATGCTTTTTTTTTTTTTTTTGGCTTTTTAATGCTGCTTGGCACTTTGTGAAATCAGTTGCATTATTACTTGTTTTGAAATTGTTTTGGGTTCTAATTGGCGTGTTCAATTTAAATAATTTCACTTATGAGATTTTTAGAAAGTGAAAGAAAATAAAGCAGTAAGGTTTTGCTGTCCAAACATTTAATTTATGGATATATTTATTGGTTTTTAATTGTCTGTTGTGGTTTTTATTACTTAGTTCTGAAATTGTTTGCAGGAACGTAGAATCAATAATTTTGATATAGGTGTCTACATGACATGCCCTTCGCTTTTGTATAATATGATTTTTATATTTTGTTGATTCATTGCAGATGCTTGTTGACGATATTGGTGATGTAACAATTACTAACGATGGTGCTACAATTCTCAAGATGTTAGAAGTTGAGCACCCGGCTGCCAAGGTGGGTAGTCACATTATGCTCTATTTTTGTTTATGCGTGCATGCTGTGGATTAGCTATTTTACTACTCCTACATGTTTGATTCTTCTCTTCTGAGGTGACAGGTGCTTGTAGAGTTGGCTGAGCTTCAAGACCGAGAAGTTGGGGATGGAACAACTTCAGTGGTTATTGTGGCTGCGGAGTTGCTGAAGGTAATTGCAGCTAGTTTGTTTCCAGCATCTGATATATGTCTAAAATTCTTCACTTAAAACTCATATGGGTTAGTAGCGAATTCACTGATATGCGAGGTAGTAAGACTTGGTAATCGATGGTTTGTTCTTAATTTCTGCAGAGAGCAAATGATCTGGTGAGGAATAAGATTCATCCAACATCTATTATCAGTGGATATAGAGTGAGTACCTCTTTTGTGTCTATTATTTTTGCAGATTTAGCTGGTATATTCACTTAATTCTTCATCTTAAACAGCTTGCAATGAGGGAAGCATGCAAGTATGTTGATGAAAAATTGGCAGTTAAGGTGAGGTTCTGCTAGTCACTTCTTCGCTGAGAACTGGTAGAAAATTGATTATGGATGTGGTCCCAGTTTCATGAACTTTACTATGACCCATGCATGACACTTTGGTACCGGTTGCCCATTATAAATGTGCAGCATTCTTGTGGTGTAATGAATGTAAAGACCTAATAGTTTAATAGTTCCTAATTTACACTAAACAAATGCCACACAGGAGTTTGACTCATACTTCCATTGTTGTGATGCATGGCAATGCAATGGTTAAGTTGTTCAATTTGATGTGTTCTTAATAGTGCTTTTCTTGGTTTCTTTTTCTAGGTTGAAAAGCTTGGGAAAGATTCTTTAGTGAATTGTGCTAAGACAAGCATGTCTTCAAAATTGATTGCTGGTGACAGTGACTTCTTTGCCAATTTGGTATTCTTTTGCCTCAGCAATGTAGATTTTCGTTGAAATTGTTTTATTTTCCTCTCATATCTTGTTATTTGGTTAAAGCTGTTCCTGTTGTGTTGCATCGAAATGCTCACTTGGAACACTGAATTTTATTCCTAACAACGTTAATCTTTATTTTTTAATATGTTACATCTAAGTCCGCATTATCCTGCTTGATTGATTAATGTTTTAATTTATCTGTCAAGGTTGTAGATGCAGTGCAAGCAGTGAAGATGACTAATGCACGTGGGGAAGTCAAATACCCTATCAAGGTTGTTATTTCCACATTATTTAATTTACTGTTCAAATCTTCCTCATCAATATGATATTATGGTACCTGCATAGACCAAAAGCCCATTATGGTCCAATTCTGACCGGTAATGGATACCGGGGCTTTTCAATATTTTGCAGTCATATTTTATATCTTTATTTGGAGCTTCCTGTTAACATTTTATAACAAATGATTTAATAGAATATGTTCTGTTCTGCTTTCATGCAAAAATTATAATACCATTGCTGATCTTCTCATATTCCAGGGAATCAATATTTTGAAAGCTCATGGCAAAAGTGCAAGAGATAGCTACTTGTTGAATGGATATGCATTGAATACCGGACGTGCAGCCCAAGGAATGCCGCTGAGAGTTGCCCCTGCAAAGATTGCATGTCTTGACTTTAATCTTCAAAAGACAAAAATGCAATTGGGCGTGCAAGTCTTAGTCACCGATCCTAGGGAGCTTGAGAAAATTCGTCAAAGGTTTACAGATGATGGACCTTAATTTATATGGTCTTAATTTCTTCACATACCACTGGAACATACTACACCTGTCCACAGGCACTTTGCATGGTTTATGCCTGTTTATTTGCCATTGGTACATATTAAGAGCGCATGTTTGGTGAAAGTCTGAAACTTTCATATGCTTTTACGTCTGTAAAACTTTTATACAATTGGATATATTAATCGTGTCAACTTCTCCAAAGGCCACTTGAACTTTGTTAGTAAGTTTAACTGAAGGTGTATCATTACTGTAAGAGAACAACTATGCATCTTCTTATAACTGAAAAAAGAAAGAAGATAGGAATAATGCCAGAATATTCAAGTCTGTGAACTGAGAATGTTTGGATTCTATAATTAATTTGGTTATTGTTGCTTTTCTTGGTATACAGACATGATGTTGTCTTTCTTGGAGCAGTTTGGCAATATTTATGGTCTTAATGACTTTTCTAATGCAGATCAAAATGAAAATAATTTTATAATGTTTCATTGCATTAATCTGTCACTAATGATACCAATTCCTCCACAGGGAAGCTGATATGACGAAGGAACGTATTGAGAAACTTCTGAAAGCTGGTGCTAATGTTGTTCTGACAACAAAAGGAATTGATGACATGGCACTGAAGGCAAGCTTGTCTTTGATTTTTATTTTCTTTTTTACTTCTAAATTTGATTAGTTTATGTTCCATCCCAGTTCTGTTTCCATTTCTTTCTCTATAATATTTTTGGAAATGGATACGTCTGTGTTAATTTGGTAAGCTGTACCTAGAGTATTCTCAGGGTAACACTCTTCTTATATTGTTCTTTTGCAGTTTACTTTAATTTATTGTTTTCCATGTGTGCAACTGGTATGCAGGTCAGATTTAATTATATCAATAATGGTTCTCCTTTTCTGTTTTTATGTTGTTACTTCAGTACTTTGTGGAAGCTAGGGCTATTGCTGTAAGACGTGTACGGAAGGAGGATATGCGTCATATTGCCAAGGCTACTGGGGCAACCATGGTATATTCTGCTAAGTTTTTCATACAGTGAAGGAATTGAGGATTATGGCTTATGCTACTATAAGATTTATATGTTGACTTTTATTTAGCTTTTTATGAGCCCTTAGGTTTTTGTAATTGTTGGGGGAGCAGAGCAAAAGTTTTGCTGCTGTACTTAGTACTTGAATAAGTAACTCATATGAGGGAGTCTGGTGGATAGTATGAAAGAAACCAACAATTTTTAACTCATATGTTAAGTTTAATTTTGCATATAAAGCAATGTTCTTTGTCAAATGACAAAGACAAACATTTCAGGCTCAGACTTGGTAGACCATTTTTGCTTATCTGAATTTCGTTTGTTTGTTCTGCTTCCTTTATTTAAGTAGATCCATCATAATCTGCTATGTGAGTATCATATAAATTACTTGTACTGGGTGTGTCTTCTTACTGTTAAATTGTTTGAACAGGTTATGAGATAACTTATAATTATTTTCTTCCTATTTTTAATTAGGTTTCAACATTTGCTGATATGGAAGGGGAGGAAACATTTGATTCTTCACTTCTTGGATCTGCCGATGAAGTGGTAGAGGAGCGTGTTGCTGATGATGATGTGATTATGATTAAAGGGACTAAAAACACAAGTGCGGTATGCGATTTACTTTGATTGGAATTTATAAATTTTAACACTGGTCAACTTTAAAATCTAATTGATTTATATCCTTCTGGACCTCCATGTTTTTTGGAACATGTCTTTGATAATGGTAAGGTTGGATGTTTGATTTTGACTTTTGTTCTTTTTAGGTGAGAGCTTAGTGATACTCTTATTCCGCCCTACTACTTTATGAACATAGTTAAAATTCCAAGACAGCAATGTTTCCTGAATACTTAATCAATTCCAATTTGCCCAAATTTGAAGTCCATTTAACTATAGCAAAAGGATTGTTGATTTCATAGGTTATGCTGATTTCTTATGATTCTGATTTTCTCAATATTTTCTAGGTTTCCTTGATACTTAGAGGAGCAAATGACTATATGCTTGATGAGATGGATAGAGCTCTGCATGATGCCTTATCTATAGTGAAGAGGACCCTTGAGTCGAATACGGTAAACTTCAACTCAGCTGATTACTTCTGTAAATTGTTTTTGTAATTTTCGCATTAATATATTTATGTAAAATTGAACGTTATTATTTTTATGTAGTTTGTTGCAGAAGTTTGGATAATAGAATAGTCTGTTGCATGTCAAAATATTTATAAGATAGTGTCTCAGAACTGCTAAATTATAGTATTTGGATGGTATAACGGATTATCACATTTGTGAACAAAATGATTTGTATCACAGAATTGACGCAAATTGAAATGATTGTCTGTATGGCTGAAAAAATGAACTTTAAATGCTGCTGGGATTATGAGGTTCACTGGCCATGCGGGTTCCCCCCCACACCCCACATTTAAAATAGATAAATAAATATTCTAAAAATTTGACAAGGTTGATAATTCGATTGTGTTTTTACCATTTTAATATATGTATGGTCATCTTTTTATTGGCAATACAGGTGGTAGCAGGTGGAGGTGCAGTTGAAGCTGCTTTGTCTGTGTATTTAGAGTACCTTGCTACAACTCTAGGATCAAGGGAGCAGCTGGCAATTGCTGAGTTTGCTGAATCTTTGCTAATTATACCGAAGGTCTAGTTTAGATTATAGAGGCTTTATGCATAAACATTTGATTGGTTAACCCACTTCAGGTATTATATTTAATTTTTATCAATGCAGGTGCTTGCTGTAAATGCTGCCAAGGATGCAACTGAATTAGTTGCAAAACTACGGGCTTACCACCACACTGCACAAACCAAGGCTGATAAGAAACATTTATCAAGGTATTCTAATTTTGAAATTTGTTTTGTTCTTGTTGTTTAGAGCGCTCTCTCTCAACCAATAGTATATGGGACTATAAATGAATTTAACTATGCCCAAAAGAGGGTCCATGAATATTGTTTCTGACTAATTCACTCCTCTGTTGTGTCTTTGGTTTTGGCTTTTTCACTGGTGCAGCATGGGACTAGACCTGTCAAAGGGGACAATTCGTAACAACTTAGACGCGGGAGTTATTGAACCTGCCATGAGCAAAGTGAAGATTATTCAGGTGAAAGTCATGGTTTAGACGCATGCAGAATAAAATATATATATATATATAAACATATATTTAAGTTATACTAAATTTACTTTAAATTCTTCTGTACGGCAGTTTGCCACTGAAGCAGCCATAACCATTCTTCGAATTGATGATATGATCAAGCTTGTCAAGGATGAAAGTCAGAATGAAGAGTAGATCAGTCAGCTGGAATTTTAACTGCAGTCTTTTTGGGTTTCTAGGAAAAGGATGGGATGTGTGGGTTGTCATTGATTGGAATAGAAGATAGCTTTCTGGTTTCATGTTGATCCTGGGTTACATTAGAATTGAAGAAACGATTATTCCGTTTTGTAATGGTTGTTCCTTTACTCGCTGAAGCCCCTTGCCTTTTTCCTTTTTGGTTGATATTGTGGCACATTAACTCTGGTGATTATTTAGTAAGAAAAGGAACTATTACAAGAAGGTTTTGATACAAGATTGTGGTAAGGCTCGGTCCAAGAATCTCCTTAAATACAAGATTTTGTCAAGAAGCTGTTAGTGAGTGCCGAAACTTCCAAAATCTCTGTTTAAATTTGTGAAAATTTATCTGGCTGCCGTGATGCATTTTGATGGGCGGAATATCAAGGATGACCTTTTTTATCATATCGTAGGATTAATGCATTAATTGAATTGAATGGAATATTAGAGGTTAGAGATTCCAATGTTGAGCAAGCATTCACTTAAGTTCTTTAATCGAATCCATGTTTAATCTTCAACTCATAATTTCTCGTCCTTTATGAAGGAGATTATCCCAAGTAACTCTGCTTTACATTTTGTCCTAATCAAAGTTTTAGTTTAGTATTGCTGTGCTCTGGAAAATTGTTTTCGGAAAACACTGTATTAAATATCGGCAGCTTGTAGTATGCTGTGACGTAAAACAATGCTTTTCTTTAAGAAAGTCACCCGATCATGCTCTTCTTTTCTTTTTCTCCTTGTTTTCCATCAGTTGAACCCCGCATTAATCTTCCGACTTTTTTAATTTTCGTGATTTCATTTCTTCATCCTGTTAAAATTGGACATCATTCATAATGTCTCGTACAATCATTATTGTCGTGACGCCAGAACTTCATTTATGATCATGTACTTGCATTCTTTTATTAAAAATCATGTAACCTCTGTCGGTGTAGTTCGATTACTTTAAATATAATTTAAACTAGGGCGGTTGAAGTCAACAATCCGTTGTAGTCTAGTCGGTTAGGATATTCGGCTCTCACCCGAAAGACCCGGGTTCGATTCCCGGCAACGGAAACTTTTTGCCCCTTTGTCCAGGCCCATCCGACTAAACGATACCATTTAAGTCGCGTCGCTTGCGGAAGGCCCTGGAAGTGAAGTGAACTTTGGTGTGTATTGTCAGACGACAGCGTTAGTCGCATTGCTTATGGACGCCCACGGAGGATGAAACACTGCAATTGAACCTCGGTGCACGTCCGTTGAAAATAATTGTTGATATCAAATGTCATGTTTAATATATATAATTTCCTTTCCACATCATTGCCTAAGAATTTATATAATTTTTGTTATTATACTTACAAATTTTTTATATAAACTCAATTTTATAAAGTGATTTAATATTATTGTATGATTATTATATCAACAATGCTAATTAATACAAATACATATCGATATGTAAAAGTTAGATTTATGAATGTAATATTATTTAATTTCTTCTCCATCTATTCCTTATTTGCCAAGTTAATAAAGTAAATTATAATCTTTTTCATGTCTGAGTATATAGATTATTAAAACTTAAATTTTTGTCTTAAAATAACACTATTTGATTAGTTATTTATTTTTTTAATCTAATAATAAAAAAATTATTAAATTGTCATTAAAAATATTTTAATTTATCTTTTTCACACATAGATGATAGTAAATCAAATATAATAAAGAGGTGTATAAAATTAAATAAAAAAATTATATTTCTAATATATATATATATATATATTTGAGCTAATAGTTTTATTATGCCTTATCACATTAGCATTTCCAAGCTAAGAAATATAAAGACAAATATAATAGTTCATTGTAAAAGTAATTATTACTATTCCAGAAGAATTATCATCAATCTCATTCTAAATTGGTAGAGTATGAACTGATATTCCATAATTCATTACTCTCGTACTTGATGTTTCCGTCAAAGAAAGTATGAAGTGATAAAATCTCATCGTCAAATGGAGAGTACAGTTATTAACGAATTATACATAGACACGTAGCATGATGTATCGTTCAAATTCGTCTGCTTGAATGTATGATAGTAATAGAGCTGTCTCCGATTGTTGACGCTATCCATGTGCCGTAAGGTGTCCCTCTTACTATATCCTCACGCAAGTTGGGCCCCACGACCCATGTCCACCGACAAAGGCCCATTAATTGCAGGATATTTGGTTGACTTCATAACTAGCATTTCAAACTCAAAACACTACTGATTGTTACTATTTCAACCCCACCCCGCAGATTATTTGCTTAATTTTCTACCATTATGAAAAACTCACCACTCGTATTGTTATGCTCTCTATTTTCATTTTCATTTGAAATTTCTCGTTATGTTATGTTGTGTTACCTCATTTAGTTTCAAACTTATGAGATATGATTGTATATTCGTAAGCACATGAGGGACCACGTGCCATGTATTGCTTGGGGATCACCATATCCTGCCGTGTCACGTGATACGAGATCTCCCCCACCGATGCGGTGCAAAACCCTTCAAAAGATTACTTTGCATCGCGGCCTTCTTGATGCTTCTCTCGTGTTGTCGAATAAACTAAATTTTGTGAATTTTATGAGAATTTATTTATTTGGTTTCAAATAATAATCAATTTCGTGGATGAAATTCCAGTCTGGCAACACAAATACGTTTTCATGTTATATCAGGCTCCGAAAAGGATCGATCAATCAATCAATCAATTAAGCAGAAGAGGTTACGTACCGTACCTTTAAAGGGCAATGTGGACCGTACAGTTAGTACTTTTTCTCACTCAATTATCTCACCGCCAAGCCAAGGGCTACTTTACCGACCACTGCTTCGAACACGTGCCCTCTCTATTATTTTTGGACTCGTGATTTAATTTTCCTTCCTCCTTCGCAGCTATAGTGTTCCACCTGTTATAGCTCTGCTGCGGGGGGAGGAGTTCGGCTTGCCTTCCGCGAAGAAAACAAAGGGAGTGGCAGTGCCAGCTGGAGAGCAGTTGTCGGTAGTAAGTTAAGTAAATTGCCTGTCTCTTTCCCTGTTCATTGCATAACGTGGTGGGGTGGGTGGTTGGCGTCAGGAATAATAAAATCTCGGCTAAACGTAACGGAACACACCCAAGTGCCCTTTTTTCTTATTTGTCTGCCGTTACAACTCACGTGTTCCTTCGCCCGCCACGTGTCATTGTTTTCATGCTCTTTTTGTTTGGGTTCGTGATTAGTGTAACTGGCCATCCCGAAGTTTCTTGACCCACATTTGCTTTTTTTTTTTTTAAATGGTAGACAGCCCTCGTTTTCACTGAAGACTGTATAACATATGATTATAGATAGTCTCAAGGTTAAGGGGTTTTCTAAGTATCTGTGCTGCTAATATGTAAAAAATTTATCAAAGAGAACTACTAAGTTAGAATTGAACGATTCGTCTAATGAGTATTGATTGTAAGTTTTTAGCCAAACCTAATAAATGGGTAATCGATTTCGTAGTTGCGCCATATGTAGTAAGCTTTCACTGCCGTCTTAAGTATATAACTGATCTAACAATAAAGTACAAGTGTGAATGCAGAAAATGGGCTGCCTCGAGGGAGACTAAAGAGAGTATTTATCGTGAAGAGATAAAGAGCTTTTTGGCAATTGTTGCTCAGAGTTTATCCATGAACCTCACCTTCCATTTATTGGCCTTGATAGCAAGTCCAAAGTACATTACATATTAATGACAGCTTTTATTGATTCATTTACAATTGCTTTTCTCAGATCCTCAGATGGTTGCTTATTTATAGATTAATTAGTTTAGCAATAATGGGCCGGATTCACAGGCTTTAGTCTCACTAGTTTGTGAATTTATAGCGGTGTTTGTTCTAATTATTCCATTAATACTGACAGTAATGTAACAGGAAATGAAAACTTTTTGGTTTACAAGTATCAGACACTGATAAAAATGAAGTATGAGAGCATTATAAATAATTAGTTATGGATTTTACTCTATGCTGGATTCCTATATATATATATATATATATAAAGATAAGATTGGGGATGAAAAAGAGTTGGAATGATACTGCATGTGGGAGCCATTTGTCTATGAATGCATAAAACTATCCATGCACTTGGTCATTATAACCACATTTAAAAAATAAAAAATAAAAACAGTATTATACACATCCCGTATATATCCAGTTGTGGGTGAGTCTGAGAAAGAAGAATTAAGTAATAGAAGTCGCACACTCTCACTACTGCATGGTCACTCCCTGCACGTTCCTCTGCCCCCCCTTGCCATCAATATATCAATCCCTACCTTAATCATTAACATCCCCCTCTCCCCTCACTCTCGAGTGGCCAACAATACGTAACTCGGAGAGAGAGAGAGAGAGAGCTGAGCCAATCCAACAATGGACATGTACGGTCTCACAGCAACTAGTCAAGACATATTTCGCATTGACGACCTTCTTGATTTCTCAAACGACGACCTCTTCATTTCCTCCTCTTCTTCCAGTACTAACACAAATAATAACATCAACATCACCACCGACACCAACCACCTCCCAGCTTCCTCTCAAAACCTCTCTATCGACTCCTTCAATCCCTCTCTCACTCTCTCCACAGACTTCACCGACGATCTCTGTGTTCCGGTAAACTTTTTTTCTTATTTTTTTAAACATTTTTGTACATAATTCAATGACGTCAACCCATCAAGTATCAATTATGTGAGTTGAATGTTAAAATTTATTTTTATTTTAACTGTTTTTTCTTAGAGCGAGGACGTGGCGGAGTTAGAATGGTTATCACAATTCGTAGACGATTCTTTCAACGACTTCCCGTCAAATTCGGTTACCGGAACTCAAACCGTCCGATCGGACACGTCATTGGAAGGCAGAGGACGGAGCAAACGCTCGAAACCGACAAATTCGACAAAGGCGAGCACAACTACGTGGACCTGGACGTCTTCTGAGGCGGAGAATGGGGATTTGAGACCGAAAAGGGAAGCTCCCCGTCAGTCCTCGCCAACTCCGGAGGGCGGGGTGAGGAGATGCACTCACTGTGCGTCGGAGAAGACGCCGCAATGGCGGACGGGTCCACTGGGCCCCAAGACGCTCTGCAACGCCTGTGGTGTGCGCTACAAGTCGGGGAGACTCGTGCCCGAGTACCGGCCCGCGGCGAGCCCGACATTTGTGCTGACTCAGCACTCGAACTCGCATCGCAAGGTGTTGGAGCTTCGGCGGCAGAAGGAGATGTTGCGGCAGCAGCAGCAACAACAGCAGGGGCAAGGGCAAGGGCAAATCTATCGTCACCAGCGTGACTTTGAAGTATGCTGACGTGTCATAATCCGAGTGTGTTTCTGACAATTGATATGTTAACGGGGAAAAGAACTGTTCCGGTTATGTTATCAAACTCTCTAAATTTAAAATTTTATTGGTTTTTTACAATGTGTCTTTATCGAAAAAAAGGTTCTGGGTTCAAAAGTTTCAACAGCAATTTGCGCCCTTTTTTAAACACTTGTTGAAGGTTAGAGAGTAATGATGTTAGTGTGATGAGAGGTGAATTGCCACGTGATCAGACTGACCGAATATTCTCATCTCAATTATCATCTTAAGGGGCTTCTCTTCTCACATGGAAACCGAGGGAAGACGGTAACTAACGTGAAGATAGTAAATTAAAGCATTAATTATGGAAGAGTTAAGAGTCGGTCGAATATTACGCCTCTCCTTCTGCTACTGCAAGTGCAATGGTAGAATCGGATCGTATGATGGTAAATGCTGATTCCAGGGACCCATTCACTTGCCCAATTGAAGACTGTCTATTTTTATCATCTCATGTGATTGTGCATGGAAGTACTTCTGTGCAATCAAGTCGGGGCAAGCGAGTGTACAGTTATCACGTGATGCTGATCAGAGTATTGGTATCATTATTTATGATCAAGCATGTGATTTAGATTGATACCTTTTGATTCACAGTATCAAAACACATAGTAAAATACTGTGTATGTATGGTGTCGGCTTTGGGCGATCAAAACACATTATAGGCTGCTTTTGATGCAAAAGCAATTTAATATTAGCTTTTTCTTTACACTAGAAGGGAAAGAAAAATGCAACATTTAAAGTGGCGCCAACATCTAGTTAACTGTATAATGGCCACAATTCTTAGTATTCACACGGCTGGCAGCTCAAACTTCAAGTAGAATACGCTGAGACAATGTTTGGCTTCTTTCCATAGTCTTAAAAAAATAGAGCAAACGCAAGTACCTGCTTTGGCCAACATCAATGAGAACTTCATTTCCCTATATTTTGGGCTCGCAGTACAGATTACAACTACAAGCATAAAGTGGGAATATCAAGACATCCGTGCAACCCAGCCTCTTGCGTAAAATTCATGCAAATCTGAAATTGGGGCACGAAAATCTACCCTCAAAAAGAGTAATTTCGTATGTAGATGTTAATGCTATCTATGTAGGGAGCAAGCGTCAGAAATAAGCCCTTAAAAAGAATAATTGAAATGCATGTAAATTTCCGGGGCTCATAAGTTTTTACAGTATCCCTCATGATATAACAGTTCATACACACCACAGTTCGTCACCATACCCGAATGTATGGTTAAATCTCTTCCTACAGTGGCTAGCATCAGTGTCCTTGTACTTAATTGTGACTAAATTTCAAAATGTGACTTATGAAAAGGAACCATCTCTAACATTAGAGATGATATATGAGATCTTAATACTACATTGCTCATGCAAGAATAAGCATAGCAATGAGAGAATTCTCAAACAGAGATTCCATAGTTACTGATCTTTGAAACTTCCTTGCTTAAAGCATTCTTTTCTCGTTTTGCCTCTGAAGCAAGTTTGGAAATCTGCCAAGAGGACAATCCTAAATAAGTGATATTCTCGCCAAGAAAAAGAAAATTACAAAAGCAAAATGGACCTCCATTTTTCAGTTAACTCTACACTAATGTGGGAACAACATAAAAAGGCAAAGCCTCCACAAAAATGAAGAGATTTTGTTGTAGTAAACGACTACAAGGTAAGTGGTTATTTAACTTCAGCACTGGTGTAATCCATGCATCATAATATATGAATCTAATACAGAAGTAATCCATGCATGAATCATCATAATATATGATTCTGTATTTATACACACTTTATCAGGGTGTACATTAGTTTTTTTTTTTTTTTTTTTTTATAAAATGTTTTCTGTTTAGGGGTTTATATCCATTAAAACAAAAATGTTCTTGGCACAGTATGTACAGATAACTATCTCCAAAATAAATAAAAATAAAAAATGAAACACGGACAGATAACTATCACAAAATAATGGCAGCAACAAAAAGTTGAAGAAAAAATTTGTCTTGTAATATCTAGGAACATACTTGTGACCGAAATCGTGATGCTTCTCTTCTAGGAAGTTCCCCCACGATATCTTTCAAGCCTGATGCCAGAAAACAACTTTTAGATAACATGAGCATCATTCTTTAACCTTGTAGGTTTAGCAGCAAAATTACATACCAGCTGCTTTTCTTTCAATTTTATAAGCTGAGCGAATAACACCTTGGATCTGTTTGCCTGCCTGTCTGAATTAGATAGAAAAAAGTTGAACTGGAAAAATCAGCCACAGGAAATAAATGAACATGACACTATCCTTACATCTAAAAGCACAAACCTGAGTTTTGTCCTTCCACGAAGCAACTCCTCTTCTGCTACTGATGTCACCCTCTGAAACCAATAATGGAACATCATAAATTGCGGTCATAGGAGTGCTTGGTTGGGACCAAACGACCAATTATTTGATTTAAGAGAAAATACTAATCTGTATGTTTTAAGTTGCATGTGAAATGTGTAAGGCAAAATGCTAACTTTACAAGAAACTTAATGCTCTTTCCAACATATTACTCTATTGAATTAGTTGGCTCCCTGTAAATATATATTATTCAAAGAAAAGCCACAGGCAAGCTTTAGTAAATTGAGTTTTGATACCAGTCTAACAAGATTGGTAAAATTGATAAGATCTCGTACTGGAATATAAGAGTGCAGGAGAATTTGGATTGGCTTCTTACATTACTTTCCTTTTAATCCCTGGCACCTTTGAGGTTTTCCTTGATCAGTTATCTGGTAAACTATACCTCATCAAGGGCACTAGGGAAAAAGCATATAGCTAGCATCACAATCAGTTGTTTTAAGAAAATCATAATACGTCAGAGAATTGTGACCAAATACTGTAGAACCAGCTATAAATATCTACAAGGAAAGCATCTGTTCGACCCACATACACAGGACAAGGTGAATATAGAACTCCAAAATAAAATAAAATAAAACATTCATTGTGTATCATAATCCAATATAGCAATTGAGGGACAAATTACCTCCATTTTCTCACTTTCAGCCTTCAGCCGATCAATTGACTGTCGCAATTCCTTTACTCTAGCATCGGCTCTTGAAATCAAGGACTGCAACCAAAAACATTTTGTAATAGATTTTAATATCAGCATCCAGTTTGAAACCCAAATTCAAATCTCTTTGGCACAGCTTCAAATCATTACACAACAATATATCCACTTTAAAATATCACTGACTTCCACTTCCAAGTAGTCCCTATATATGAGTCACCTTGATTTCGAACACAAAACCAACATTGGAAACTCAGAAACTCAAATTGATGAACAGATATCCACAGTGCATTGCAATTTTACTTCTAATCATCACCACGGAAAAGAATCCTATTAGACTAATGGCATCTGCTCTCTGGATGAGAATGGAAAGGAAGGTGAACTTAGCATTCAATCCCACCTGGGAGGATGAGCATTATTCACCAAGCATTGGAAAAAGGAAATACTATTTAGCTCACCTCTTCACTCTGAAGAAGGCGCAAGGTGCTGTAATACAAGAAACGCCTTGGCCCTGCATGTTACAACTAATAGATTAATAGCAATTGCAAAAATTTCATAAATTCAAATTAAAGCAACAACAACATAATGTAAAAAAGTTCGCTTATATGATTTATCTTCTTAGTAACCACCACAAAACATTGTGGTTCTTAATAACCACCATAAAGCATTTTAGTTCAAAAGAATCAATAATATAAACCCACTTAACCAGCGCCAAAGATCAGCAAGTGGAACTTCATGCATGCCAACGAAATAGATACATAAAAGGTAATCATTAATATTCTATGACCATACTTTTCAATACCACAGATCCCAAACCAATGGCTACTCCGCCCGTAATCAATGGATGAGAAGCTGCAACATCAATACCCTCTGCAACACAAGATTTATCATTTTAACTTTAAAATGTGAAACTAAAAGAAAAAAGCAACTCGGTAACAGAGCAGATGAAAGTGAAATCCAACCTTTAACCTTCCCAAAGAGCATATCCTCGTAAGCAGCATACTCTGATTTAACATCTTGCAAAGAATCCTTCATTCAAGAATAAAATTTAATTAAGTTTTGGTAAAAAAGGTCAAAGTTACATTTGGTCCCACAACAACATCAAGTCAAGCTCATCCGATAGCTGAGAAAATTGATGTTCATTTAACAAAAATTTTCTCCTAATCATTTGAATAACAACTAAAAATCTTTGACCAAAACCTTTATATTTTCTCCAGCAATCCTCCTGTTTAATTTCAAAAGTAAAATTAAAAAAAAAATTCTCAAATTACTCCTTCATCTGAAACTCGAAAAGCTATCAATACAATTTGATTTATCTCATCTTTCGCAACCACTTCCTAAAGGAATAACATAAGAATGGTTCCAGAAATGTACAATGGTCTGATGAAAGTGAGCAGAAGCAGTGAGGCGAATTTCGGATAGGCGAGATCTGGAGGCTTGGATTGCCGAGTCGATGGACTCTTCAGCAATTTTTTGATAAAGCGTAGCTTGTTGCACTGCGTACTCAATCCACGGAGTGGCCTGTTCTAGGGCTTTCGTGTTTACAACAAAGTTGCTTGGTGGCGCCAGGTTTGCCTTCTCTCCATCTGATGATTCCGTTACGCTTGCCATTTGAACGGGTTTTCGTTCGGAGATGCTTTTTCTCTCTTTCTCATAAACACTCTTCCCTTCTGTAAAATATCGAAAATGATGTGATCGTCTTCCTGGACTTTGATGATCCGACCCGACTATTTACCGCTCACGTGACGGATAAATGACATTATTAAATTTTTTAAATTGTTTTGAATTTTATATATTTATATTAATACCACATCAATTTCAAATATAAAATAAAAATATAAATTTTATATTTATAATAATATTTTTTTAAATAATAAAAATTAATTATGAGTCTAAAAAGTTTAAAGATTCTAATCATAATTCAATAACTCGACACTTAATAGTTTTACTATTTTAGTAAAAAAAAAAGTATTTACTTATAAGATTATGGTTATTTGTCTATTTTCTTAAACTTTTTTCTTAATTTTAGTTTTTTTATTTTACATTAAAATTTGAAATTGATTTAAATTTTAGCAACAATATAGTTTATTTGTGCCCTAACCAAAATGTTGAATTGGTGAAAGAACCAACTCAACATTTCAATATTTTTCTAAAGCACTTGTAAATATTGCTATACATATAAATAGACTATCAGTACTTCATCAATTTATTGAATATTCCTATATGTTTGTGGAGCAATTGGTTGATTCATGGAGTTGCATCTACCACATTTGAAAACCTTATGATAATTTTGGTATTATAACATTAAATTTGGTTAAACAATTAACACAAATAAATATTTTACAAAAATTAAAAACAGTTCTTTTTTTATTTTTTTGCACTTTTTCTTATTTTTTAGTAAAGAGTAAGGCTATCTACACCCAATTTTGTATAAACACACCTAGCTTTTTATAAAATTATCCCATCTTAATCTACAATAAAATACATATATTAAACCTAATTAATTCAAGTATTTTTACTCTTTATACCCATTTGTACACTTCTTTTTTTTCATCACATGTTAATCTAAGTTTGGTAATTTAAAAAAAGAAATAAAAATAAAGAAGTTCAATAAAAACTGAATGAAAATTAAAAAATGTTTCTATGTCACTGTGAATGCAAGGGTGATCTAGGGTAGTGGATGATTTTTTTAAATGGATGAGTATATCATGTAAGATGTTTATGTGGGATGTTCGCTTACCCCTGTGCCTACAAAATTTTCAATACTGGTTAATCCGAGTTGGGATTAGTATAAAGTTTGTATTATAATTTAGTATGATTTATTAAGTAAGTAACGAATTTGGTTGCAAATAGCTTAATTCTCCAGTAATTTAATATAAAATAAAATAATATAATTATTTATTAAATATTGGATTTACTTATTATCATTTTTATTAAATTTAATTATTGTTTGGGATAATATCAAATAGTATTATTGTTTTTTGATTTAATATCAAGTAGAAAGTATTTTTATCATTTTCATTAACTAGATCTCTGAAACTTTTTTTTACTCAACTGTTAATTTTAATCAAAAAATATAATTTACTTCAATTAAAATTTATTTTATTAATTTTAATAAAGAAAAATAAATAAATAAATAAATTATATTTTTATAATAAATAAATTTTTATTTTTTAAAATTAAAAATTTTGTAATAAAAGTAAATATATATTTTTATAGATTAAAATTAATAATTAATTAAAAAATAAATTTTAAAAATTTAATTAATAAAAATAATAAATTTAGTTTACTTACACGATTAAGTTAAAACACAATGATACAATTTGATATTATCTCATCGTTATTATTTCGTAGAATGATTTTATTTGTTGAATAAATTAAAAACTTTAATATAAAATATTATTGTGAGCCCAAGCCGAAAGCAGGTTATAAAAGGGACCCGTCACTGGACCTACGTTTTTCAACAACACACATTTTACCCTCCGTGCTCTCTCTCGACGTTGCTCAGTCTTGCGATCTTCCAACTCTCAAGATCTCCCGCCATCGAAGAAATTCTCAAGATCTCCCGCCCATTCACAGAGCTCATTATTTATCTCGTTCTCTTTACAATTCTTAGCTCTGAGTCTTCCGTCAGTTACCATGCCTGCGCTTTCTTCGATGATTCCGAGCCAGATTCGGTTCTTGCTCCAAAGCTTGAACGAAACGAGCTCTGATTCCGTTACGCGAGAGCTCTCTCAGGTGCCTCCCCTAGAAACCCTAATTTATGTTTTACATTGATCATCAATTAGTTTATGGTGATGTCTTATCGCTCTAAAAACCCTAATTTATGTCTTTAGGTTAATTTGGTTGTTTGCACATATAGAAACAGTTCTTTCATCATCCAGCTCTTCTTGGAATATGTCCTCTATGGTTTTTCTTCCTTTTTTCTAGAAAGATGTAAAAAATTAGTGTAGATTCACTGGAAAGGTACGGCGGTCAACGGAATATAAACAAAAACCCTAAACAGCTTGCTTTTGAGTATTGAATTAATGCCCAACAAATTTCATTAAAATGAAATCACTGCTCTTCATATCAACTTGTATTTTTTTGGTTGGAAAGGGATTGTAATTAAATCTTCGAGGAAAAAAAAAGTGTGAATAAAGCTACGAGTAAAATAAATGTCAAGGGGGATGTTGACTTGGCAACCTATGACTAATATGAGTTGGAAGTTTCACCTAACCCTGAATTGGAGGAAATTCTACCGTTGAATCAACTTCAAATTTGTGTGGGGTGTTATTTAATTATTTGTAAATAGAAAAACTACGCGCTCTTATGTACCCAAATTTGATGACTGTGGAAGAGCCTAAGTCCCTGTCTTATTAGGACAAGTCGGAATACAAAAATATGAAGTTTGAGAACTCGTTTACTTAAGACAGTTCAACTGCAAGTAATGTTTTTATAGGTTCCAAGTAATCGGTATACTTTTGTAAGACAGCTAATTTTATTTTGTGGACTAGTACTTTTCAGATGCTTGATTTTGCTAATGTTCTTCAAGTCAGAAATAAAATAGATTTGATATTTTATTTACCCAGGAGAGATTGTGAAGTTGCTTCCCAACATTTATCTTCAAGTAAAACCTATCTAAACATAGTTTATTAACTGTGTTCTCTAACTATTGACACATTACATTTATTTTAGTCAGCTAAATAAATTGTGATAAGTCCATCTTTGTCTCATAGATTTTACATGTCTAACTGATTCATTGTGAATTTTCGTTTTTCCCTCTGCTTGACAGTTTATTGAATACGGAATTGGGGAAAGCATTATGATGCTTCAAACTTGCTTGGATCACTTAAATCTCCGTGGGACTGATTCAAAGAATCCGCAGCTAGAGTCAGTTGTAGCATCAGTTTTCAAATACATGATGGATAAACCAAATTTCGGTACTGTGTTTAGTCAGTCTTTAAGAAGTACCGAGATCAATGAGCAACTCCTGGAGAACTTATCGAATGTGCTACACTTATCTGTACCTCAAAGGATCGGGATCGGTCTTGCTTTGTCTGATTCAGAAAATCTTGATGCTATAATGTGTGGTAAGTTGCAGGTTTTGAGCAGTATGATTGTTGAGTCAGTGTACTCTTGCTTGATTAGCTTTTGCCATTGACATTTTTCTTGTCATTCTTTGGACTTCTGATCTTATATAAATTAAACATTTTTCTGCTTTATAGGGAAGAATTTTTGTATGGCTCAGATTGAAAAGTTGTGTGCCAACCCTGCGCCAGTGAATTCTTCTGAGCAAATTCAGAATATTGTTATGTTTCTACTGCGGTCAAATGACCTTTCCAAGCATGTAGATTCCCTTATGCAGATATTGTCTTTAGTGCAATCGAAAGATCTTACCCGGTTTGTCTTAACTCCAGTGCTTCCCGATGAACTGCAAGAGGCCAAGTATTTAAGGTGCTAATCCTTTTAGTTGTTTTTCAACTTTGAATGGCTTTGCATTGATTGTATCTCATGAAGCCAATTGTTTGTCTGGTTGAAAGATATATAATTGGTGTAATTGCTTTTTGATTTCGGTGCAGAGAAAAGGATTTGTTCCATGAATGTGGAGATGATGATTTTGATGACATCTTAGCCGAAATTCAGAAGGAAATGAGCATGGGAGATGTTATGAAGGAACTAGGCTATGGATGCACTGTTGATGCCTCGCACTGCAAAGAGATTCTCTCTCTTTTCTTACCATTAACTGAGATTGCCATTTCTAGGATACTTGGCACGATTGCCTGCACCCATGCTGGACTTGAAGACAACCAGAACACATTTTCAACCTTTGGCCTGGCCCTTGGTTGTGGCTCTCTGTCTGATCTGCCCCCACTGAGCTCCTGGAATGTTGAAGTCCTCGTGAAAACCATCAAGCAGCTTGTGTGTTCTAGTTCTGTTATTCTGGTTTTTATCTTTAATTTTTGCAGTTAGTACTTTGTGAAAATATCTGCTTGATTTTTTTAATATTTATGAAAAATGCAGGCTCCAAACACCAACTGGATTCATGTTATTGAAAACTTGGATTATGAGGGTTTCTACTTCCCTAATGAGGAGGCTTTCTCTTTTTTTATGTCTGTGTATAGATATGCATGCCAGGTAAGTTTGTAAAACATGTATAAAGATCATGTCAATATGTTTTAATAATTATTGGTGAATTCATTAATTACAGCACATGTTATATCTAAACTTTTGCGAATAATGCAGGATCTATTTCCTCTCCATGCCATTTGTGAGTCTCTTTGGAAGAATACTGATGGGCAGCTATCATTTCTGAAATATGCTGTAGCAGCACCTCCCGAAGTATTTACCTTTGCCCATTCTGCAAGGCTGCTGGTATGAGGTTACATTTATCTGCTTATTGCTTCATTCCATGTAATCAGTCAGATTTTTATTGATAACCAAATACTCTTGCAGCCCTATGATGTGTCGCAAAGTCATAAACTTCAAGTTGGACATGCAAATCATTCGTGGTTGTGTCTGGACCTTCTAGATGTGATGTGTCAACTAGCTGAGAGGGGTCATGCTAGCTCTGTCCAATCAATGCTCGAGTACCCACTTAAACACTGTCCTGAAGTTTTGCTTCTCGGGATGGCACATGTTAATGTATGCTTTTTATATTCATTCATGAGGTAATTTGTAACAGTATTTTATTGGATCTATTCTTCCTTTTTAATAAATTTTCATTCGTGTTTGCAGACTGCATATAATCTCATCCAAACTGAGGTGTCCTTCACTGTTTTCCCGTTGATAATTAAACATGCCATGGGTAATGGTATGATTTCTCACCTCTGGCATGTTAATCGCAATCTTGTATTGCGGGGATTCTTGGATACACTTAGCATGGAATCAGACAGCTTGATTAGAATATTAGACATTTGTCAGGAGCTGAAGGTAAAGTTTGGGTGATTTTCGGAACTTGACATTTCTTATTCATTGTAGTTCTGTGTTGCATAGTCTGAGTAAAGGTGCCTCTTGCGTCGGACTAGCAATTGTCTCTTGTCAATTCATGAGACTCTCATTATTGTCTTTAATTATTCATCACTAAAGAAAAAAGTAGTCTAGTTGTCCCGTTTTATATTTATTGTTTCTGTATTGCTATTTAATTTCTTCTATTAGCTTAATCATATATCTTATACATTTTTTCCAGGTCCTATCATCAGTTCTAGAGATGATCCCTTCACCTTCTGCCATCAGATTGGCAGTACTCGCTTCTCAGAAAGAACTTGTGGACCTTGAGAAGTGGCTGAGTACTAACTTAAGTACATACAAGGATTTTTTCTTTGAGGTAATTCCAGTTGTCCTCAGCTACCAAGATATTGTCTGTCACTGGTATTGTTATTTCAATTGTCATTAATACAAATCATAGAAATGGCAAGTGAAACAGGCTTACGTGGTTACTGCAAAATTTGCAGGAGTGCCTCAAGTTTGTAAAGGAGGTTCAGTTTGGAAGATCACATGATTTCCTTCATACTGGTGCTCTCTTGAATCTTTATATGGAGAAGATTTCTTCTATAATGAAGGTTCTACTTATAAAATTCAGTTGTTATCATGATCCTTCTGCAATTCTTTTTTAAGTCATATTTTAGTTTGTTATTATATGTTTTTACTGTGCAGGTTTTAAAAGCTCATACTGGCTTGATTACTTCAACCAAACTTCTTGATGAAATGGAAAAGTTGCATGCAACGATCTTGGATTCTAATCCAAAACTGCAGAATGGTGAGGCTACAGATTCATCAACATCTGATGGATATGCAGACGATGTTGAGGCAGAAGCAAACTCTTACTTCCATCAAATGTTTTCGGGTCTGTTGACTATTGAAGCAATGGTTCAAATGCTTGCTCGATTCAAGGAATCTTCTGTGAAAAGGTATTATGTTCAAAGCTTTTCTGTCTGGTTTGCTCTGGTACTATGTTCTATCTACTATTTCATTGTTTTAAAACTTTTTTAAATTACAGAATTATTGTTGCAAGAATGGTTGTTCTTAGTCCTTACTTTGACCCACAGAATATTTTGTCAAACTCTTTTGGTTTTCCTTTATTTATTTATTTTAAAAACTATCTTGGGGTTTGCAAAATGATTCCACTATCAATCATTGTTCTGCTTTACGGCGAAATGCTGCCTCATTTGGAGACAATACCCTTGAATATGGTTTGAGCAGCTGCTGCTGGCTATTTCGGAGGTGGTCGTGTTGCCGAAGGCTGGTGTTGGCAGTCCAGTGACTTTAAATCCTTTTCTAATTAATATTAGTAATAATTTAATATATTTATCAAAAGTTTTATAACTTTATATTATTTTTAATATCATTATTAATCTTTTATATTTACTAAATATTATAAGACTTTATGAAGTCATGCTATTTATTAAATATTACAAGACTTTACTAAGTTATGCTACAAATCTTAATATTTAGTACTTTTATTAATTATTTATGTATTACCTAAACAGACCTTTAAAGATTGAATCTACCAAATATATTTATTCTATTTTAAAATGTCAACAATTTTAAAAAATCAATTTTATCAAATTTGTATGATTCCTAAGTGATATGTATTAAAATTAAGAGTTTCTTTTAATATTTCAATTCATTGTTTTAGTCTTTTCTATCAGTTATTTGTCAGAATCGTCAGGGTGTTTTGGTGATTTTATTGCCTACATGTTTTTTTTACTCATATTAACGGCAAAGTTTGTTTGCACTTGATAAATTTGCAAACTTCAGGGGTAGTTTGTACCATATGCATTTTGTCCTTTAACATAACCTGGGAGAGGAAAACTGCTTCCTAATAGTTGTACATGATGCATGAATTTTTGTGATTATGATGGGCCACCAATCATCAAGAAGTATGGTCGAAGGGCAAAGAAGGCAAGTCTTGGTAGGGCAGTGGGCAGTAAGCTGGGAATTAGTTAGGAGGAGTGTAGTTTGTTATGGTTTGGGAATTAGTTAGGAGGAGTGTAGTTTGTTCTGGAAGGAATWAAGTTGTTATAGTCTGTTATCGGSCAAAAKAATATATAGGAAAGTTGGGAGGTAGTAAAGGGSAGTGAGTATTTTKTAGAGGAAGGGGAAACCCTGTWGGRAGGAGCTGGCCCTYAAAACCRGTGGCTATTWTTCGTTGTTTTCTTCCAATTGATAGTTACTTGCTATTGAATGTTTGTTGGCTGAGGTTATTTTGATCAATATTACGAGACATATCTTGAACTGAGAGTAATATTGAGCGTTTGATAGATTGGGTCCATCAGATTACTTCTGAAATCAAGTTCTATATGAATTGTTGACACAATTTTACTCTTAAAGAAAATAAAAAAGAATGCTGTAAAAGAAAACTTAAAAAAAATTTCTGCAGCATGAAATTATTGCTTGCGATTATATTATTTTAGTGCCATAATTGCTTTATGAATGATAATTAGTTTTGGAATCTTTAAGTTAAAGTTTGCTGATCCCATATATTGAAGTTTTAATATTTCATTACTATTCAGTTTCTATTCTACAGTATTGAATCATTGCTCACAATTATGTTAGCATTAAGCTTCTCATTTACAAATGATCAATTTTAGTGGCTGATGTATGAATTGACAGGGAACACTCCATTTATGAATGCATGATTGCAAATCTATTTGAGGAATACAGGTTCTTCCCAAAGTATCCTGAAAGGCAGCTCAGAATTGCTGCTGTACTCTTTGGTGAGTTCATTGTGGAATAAAATGCGGCAACCCTGATTCATACTTGTAGCTTTTTTGATCTGATGCTTTATTCATTTCTCATGTATCAAAAATTGTAGCTTACTTGTGAAATTTCAAACTTTTTCATTGTTTACTCTGCATTTGGGTATTTTGAGCATTGTCTTCCTATTTTGTCATAAGCTTAGACTTTATGCGCATTTTTCCTTGCTGGGAAGAGGATCCTTATTGAGATAAAAGGTTGTCAAATCTGGGACATCAAAGAAAGGAATAAAAAAATCCCTGTTTCGGGTCTCTCTCATTGGCATTTATGGTTACAGTATCTTGGGCCATACTAATTAGTTGTAGAGCTAAAGATGATGCTCATGAGAGAGCTGAATATTATGATCTTTACTCATTGAATATTTGTGGTCAACTTGATACTCAAATTTGCTTTGCTTAGACTAGACCTTTATCATGGTAATGTGCTCGGACTATACCTTTATGAATATATATCGTTTGACTTTGATCAACACAGGTTTCTGTTTATGAAGTTCTCACTACAGTATTTGATTATCCAAACAGATGAATTTACATCTTTGACCAAAATCACTGCCTTATAAATATTCCTTTTGTGCATAAATTGCATCAATCTAGCTGCATTTAAATCTGTAGGTACCTTGAGAGGTATCTTCTCACATCTTTAGAATTTTTTTTTAATTTATTTATTTTTATTTCTCTTATTAAGTTGTGGCTCTGAACTAAATCTCAGGCTCCATTATCAAGCACCAGCTTGTATCTCATCTCACTCTTGGGATTGCTCTTCGTGGTGTTTTGGATGCATTACGTAAACCTGCTGATTCTAAAGTTTGTATCTTCTTCTATTGATATTTCTGTTAGAGTTTTTCTGTGTATGATACTGCTGATGGCAACTTTCCATGCAGATGTTTGTGTTTGGGACCAAGGCTTTGGAGCAATTTGTGGATCGCCTAATCGAGTGGCCACAGTATTGCAATCATATTTTACAAATATCCCATCTGCGTAGTACTCACACAGAGCTTGTTGCCTTCATTGAACGGGCTCTTGCCAGGATTTCATCAGGTCATCTGGAATCAGATGGAACCAATAATGTTTCTGCTGTTCATCAGCTTGGTTCCTCTCAGGTTACCTCAGGAAATGTGGAGGTATGTGCTCTGTAATCATTTGTAGATGATGTTAGTAAGGACATTAAAATAATTGTATCCAGTTGATCTATTATCAGGGAATGCAGATGTAATGCTGATAATTATATGTAGGTAATGTTAGTAAGGAAATGAAAATAATTGTATCCAGTTGATCTGAACATTAATTTGTACTATGGTCCTTGCCATTTCTCGATGTCTGTTAGAGTATCATTTTGTGATGCACTGAGATCTAAATTTTTGTTTTCAGTCCAAAAGGATTAGAAAGTAGTATGTGACACAAGCCCTCCATCCACTATCTCTGTCCTCCCGTTGTGCACACTATAAATACTACCACTAGTGGTGCCATAATCTCTGTTGCATATTATTGTCGCCATGACCACATTGCTCATGCTCTGACTGCAAGTTTAATCTTCCAATGTTGGTTTGCATCACTGCATACAGCTAACTTTACCATCCTAAAATAATACCGTGAAGATGACTCGATGTTGTAAGTTGGTGCCATTTGGAATGAGAGAGTTAAATGTGTTAGGTTACTATATTTTGATCTGTCTCTTTAATATTAGGATTGTAATGACTTGTTTGTGATATATATCGTACTAGGCTTTCAAAGTAGGGGCATAAACATTGTTATTGAATGGTAGCTAAACAAGTTGAGAATTTCAGAGTCTGAACAGTTGTCTGTTGTTCCTAAATATTGGTCATTGTTGCAGATTAACGGTTCTAGCATCACACAATCTGGGCAACAACTTCCTTCTCAGATCCAGTTTCAACAGAGAAATGAAAGTTCTCTTGATGACCGTCATAAAATTTCGGCAGCTTCATCTAATGATGTGAAACCACTTCTATCTTCCATTGGGCAACCATCCGTTGTTCCATTGGGTGATACATCTAGTGTTCAGAAGGTATGGTTGGTAGTCATCGCACTTCTTTCTCAGCCAGAATGCCTTTTAAACATCTTTAATTAAATTTATTTATGAAACTGAAGTTGCAGAATACAGTCAGTGCTCCAGCTATGCTATCAGCCTCCCCTGGTTTTGTTCGTCCGTCCAGAGCAGTTACATCAACTAGTAATTATCTAGAACTTATACATGTTAAGCATTCCATTTTGAGCACGAGTGTATCATGTCTTTTATTTATTTATTTATTTTTATAGTGATAATTTCTTTATGTAAGCTTGGTTATTGATTTCTGTTACAGAATTTGGCTCTGCTTTGAATATTGAAACACTAGTTGCTGCTGCAGAGAGAAGGGAGACTCCCATAGAGGTAATTCAAATTTTTCCACCCACTTCCATAAAGTATGATGGAGTTCTTGGTGCAAGCGGAATGTAGTAGTGTAAATGACACCTTTAGATTGTATTTTCAGTTATCACTGTTGCATGCACTACTGATTTCAGATGTTGCATCCTTTGTTTTCTATTTTAAACTGTATATGCTATATCTTTTATAATGCAAATCTGATGTGCATATGTTTATGGTTTACAGGCTCCAGCATCAGATGTTCAGGACAAGATATCATTTATGATCAATAATATTTCAGCTCTAAATATTGAGGCCAAAGCTAAAGAGTTCACTGAAATATTGAAAGAGCAGTACTATCCTTGGTTTGCTCAGTATATGGTTATGAAAAGGTAGAAAACTTCAAGAACTTAGACTGATTATACTTTCTATATGTGTGTATTATGTAATGTATGTTGAAATCTGCAAATTCTGTATTAATCCTGATTGTATTGGCACCCTTTGTATTATCTTTTTTCTTTTATGTTTATTTTTTGAGCTGCCTTGATATTATCATATCATTGCCAAGTTGTCACACCCTGCCTAACTTTTAACAGAGCAAGCATTGAGCCGAATTTTCATGATTTGTACTTGAAGTTTCTGGAAAAAGTTAATTCAAAGGCTTTGAATAAAGAGATTGTCCAGGCCACATATGAGAATTGCAAGGTTTTATGTCTATAACTACCTCAACCATGTATTCGTATTTTTACTGAAATAAGGAAATAATTTTTTGCATCTAAATATTTTTTAGGTTCTATTAGGATCAGAGCTTATAAAATCAAGTTCAGAGGAGCGTTCATTGCTTAAAAATTTGGGTAGCTGGCTTGGGAAGTTGACAATTGGAAGGAATCAAGTTTTAAGGGCTCGTGAAATAGATCCAAAATCATTGATTATAGAGGTACACAATCTATTCATCTTAAAATTTGATTATGCTTCCTTCTAGACCCTTTCTTTTTGGTTAACTCTATGATGCATTTTCAAAACTATCTATTATGTTTCATGGTTGATCTTTGCATTTTACATCTTTTTTCTTTTGACAGGCATATGAGAAGGGATTGATGATTGCAGTAATTCCATTTACCTCCAAGGTTATAATCTTAAATATGATTGTTTTACGTGCTCTGGCCTTGAGTGTTTGTGATTTTTATGTTTTATTACTTGCTGCAGATTCTGGAACCATGCCAAAGCAGTCTAGCATATCGACCTCCGAACCCTTGGACTATGGCCATTCTGGGATTACTTGCTGAGATCTATTCAATGCCAAACCTGAAAATGAACCTTAAGTTTGACATAGAGGTGTGTAGATTACTTTGCCCATGCTTCCTATCAGAGAAAGATGTAATAAGGCGTTAATATGGCCATTAATGTCTCGAGTTATGCATGATCTGTTCTTATGGTATTTCAATCTCAGGTTCTATTTAAGAACCTTGGTGTGGATATGAAGGACATAAAGCCCACATCTCTTCTCAAGGACCGGAAAAGAGAAATTGAAGGGAATCCAGACTTTTCTAATAAAGATGTTGGAGCATCACAACCTCAGATGATTCCTGAAGTTAAATCAGGAATAATTTCTCCTCTAAATCATGTAGAATTGTCATTGGACGTTGCCAGCCCACCGAATTCTGGTGGCCCTACACATTTATTGTCTCAGGTTTTATACTTTTTTGTTGTTTTTTCATCTGATGTTAGTGGTTCATGATGTGCTCATTAACTTCTAAATCTTCTTCTCATTGGTTGTTTTAGTATGCTGGTCCCTTGCGTCTTTCTTCTGGTACATTGATGGAGGATGAAAAACTAGCAGCCCTAGGCTTGTCTGATCAGCTACCTTCGGCTCAAGGACTGTTTCAAGCTACTCAATCCCAGACGCCATTTTCTGTTGGGCAGGTATAGGTTTATTTTCTTCCTTCTTTGGATTTGTAAGAACTGCTTAGCTTCCATGCTTACTGTTTATGTGGTGCTTGTATCACAGCTTTCCACACCAATTCCTAATATTGGAACTCATGTTATCATCAACCAGAAGCTTAGTGCCTTAGGCTTGCACTTGCACTTTCAGAGGTTTGAAACTGACTAATTTATTATTTCTTGCAAATTGAGTACAATGGCTTGCTTCCTTTGAAATCTCCTTCCATTTCATATATTGCAGAGTGGTTCCAATTGCAATGGACAGAGCGATCAAAGAGATAGTGTCTGGCATTGTTCAGCGCAGTGTTTCTATAGCAACTCAAACAACAAAAGAGCTTGTTTTAAAGGTTTTCCAACTGAATCTAGCTTGTATATACCCACTACTCGGAATATGGATGACTTGAATAATCGAAGAACAATATCCAACCCCCTTGTTCTGTTGATAACTTCACGAGCCCTTGTGACAAATCTTTCTAGTCACTATATTTTCACTTGTTTTTATCCCATTGAATATCAGGATTATGCCATGGAATCAGATGAGACGCGCATATACAATGCAGCACACTTGATGGTTGCAAGTTTGGCTGGAAGTCTAGCTCATGTGACATGCAAGGTTTTCTGTATCTCAGATGAAGACTTTTCAGAATTTTACTTCCTTTATTTGTTTTATGTTTAATTATATTATCTCTTTAGTGCTTCAAATTTTTTCATCTGATCTTAGATTATGTTTGTGCTTTGTTAGGAACCCTTGCGCGGTTCCATATCAAGTCAACTGAGGAATTCACTACAAGGTTTAAATGTTGCTAGTGAACTCTTGGAGCAAGCTGTGCAACTTGTTACCAATGACAACCTTGATCTTGGCTGTGCAGTCATTGAGCAGGCTGCTACAGATAAGGTTAGATTGTCAACTTTGATCTTCACCTGTGAGATTGTGTTTAGTCGTTGAACATAATTTTCTACTTGGTAACTTCTTTTATACTCTTTGTTAGGAGTTCTCAAGATCCATCTTTTACTGAATTTAATAAGTTGGCAGATTGGATTGGATCCAATATTTCAAATCCTTACAGAAACTTGACCAAACCTAGTATTGTCTCATTTAAAATAACATTTATGTTTTCTTTCATATTGGGAAAATAGTTAATTTAGCACATACTTACTTGGTTTCAATCTGATTGTATTAGATTGGTTCTGCTTGTGCTTCACTTTTAATTGTTTCAGTTTGGATTTGCTTTCAGTTCTAGATTGGTTTATTTGGATTGAAAATCTTCCGAAATTTATCAGTGTTGAGTAGGTTCTATTATTGACAATATTAATTTGTTCCAAGCCAATGAACACTTCTACTCCTTGTGGACTCCAAGTTCTGGTAGTACACAATATTTTAAGTTAAAATGTTAAATTGCTTTGCCAATAAGGTCTGCATTGCTTTGGGTTGATTGTAACTTCCTAACTAAACGTAAGACTCTAAGAATATCTATTGTTTGCACATTTTTGGTCTGTGTATCCTCTCTATTAGGTGCATATATGTTCTTTGATGCTTGATGTGTTAAATTTCATTTTGGGTCTGTGCTGTGCCTTCTCCATTTTTAGAGCTCAAAATTGAGTTAAATCAAAAATTGAGTTAAAATAACTGTACATCCGAGGGTTTCTTTTTTGTATCAGGATTGGGTTCTAAAGGGTATTCCTAGTGATTTTGAATTTCACTTTTGTGGGTTTCTTATGGTATTTTGCTTCATACAGGCAATTCAAACCATTGATGGAGAAATAGCTCAACAACTTTCTTTAAGAAGAAAGCATAGAGAGGGTGTTGGTCCCGCATTTTTTGATCCGAGC
Organism: Bursera cuneata; assembly: GCA_026212285.1. Classification (NCBI taxonomy): domain Eukaryota; kingdom Viridiplantae; phylum Streptophyta; class Magnoliopsida; order Sapindales; family Burseraceae; genus Bursera; species Bursera cuneata. The sequence goes on from JANLJB010031138.1 coordinate 30,745, forward strand.
ATGTATGCACAAGGTTCTATGTGTGTTGTACCTGAGGCCCTGCGGCCTAAACCTGGTCATTTGTCTGTTTCTCAACAGCGAGTTTATGAGGTGAATACCTGTTAACTAGTTATATGTCGTTTGATTTGGGGTTGAGGTGACTGGCCTTTAAGTGTGTTTGTCCCACCGTTCCTTTGCAGGATTTTGTTCGACTTCCTTTGCAAAACCAATCTAGTCAGAGCTCACATGGCATATCAGCAGGTTCTTTGACTTCATCTGGTGATGGAGGTCTTGCTGGTGCATATGGTTTAGCAGCTGGACAAGTTAACACAGGCTACTCATCAGCCGGAGGAAACACAGAATTTGAAGCTGTCTCTCGCCCATTGGATGTTACTTCTGGGCCAATTGAATCCAGTTCAGCTGCGCTTCTAAGGTATTTTTCATTTCAAAAGTAGTTTGATTCAGTCTTGTAATCCTTTTCCCTTATGTATTTAAAATTCTTCTCTTTCAGTGGATCATCAGCTCATATTGCAGCAGCTGATGGTGGTATTCAGCATAACTCTGAAAATGAATCTGTCAATGCATTTACTTCAACTGCTTCTGCTCCTGAATTACATTCAGTGGACACAACTGAATCAGTAAAAGTGTGAAATCTTGTGTACATTAGTGACATACTGCCACACTTAACATATTTATTGCTGATATTTGCTCTTTTTTTTTCAAGGAACCGGGAGCTTCTTTGCAGTCATTGACATCACCTGTTGCTCCTGAACGTCTTGGAAGTAGCATCTTAGAACCTTCACTGCACACAAGAGATGCATTGGATAAATACCATATTGTTGCTCAGAAGGTCGTAGTTAACCATCTAACTTGTGATGTTTACCTCATTGTCCCTTCATGTTGTTTTTCTATCTATTTGGTTTGAGTTAGATTATTGTTATTAAACATTCTTCAACTGTTTTGCTGACATCCTCCTCCCCTCCCCTTCCATATTAAAATGTTTCCAGTTGGAAGCTTTGGTAGCTAGTGATGGTAGAGAAGCTGAAGTTCAGGTATTGTTTCTTTTCCTCATCCTGTTATGCTACCAAATTTTACTTTATTGAGCATGTATGTTTGCCAAATACTAGCTTATTTAGACATAAACTTGCTTGGCTCTGGTTTTGGTTCTGGCTCATTCTGTCTGTTTTACTTGTCTTTCATCCAACATTTCTTCAATACAATACTTGGGGTACTAAACAAAGATGTATTTTTGTTCAGGGAGTAATTTCTGAGGTTCCAGAGATAATACTTAGATGCATCAGTCGGGATGAGGCTGCCTTGGCTGTGGCTCAAAAGGTTTACTCCTTCATAGAGGAATATTTTGGTGGTTACTTTTATTTTTATTTTTTTGTCCCTCTGAAGGGTTATGGTTTCGGCTTCCTCTGTTGTTTTCAGTTTACATCCAGTCTTTATTTTTGAATGGTTTTGGACCAAATAAATATGGAATGGTCTTAAGTTTGTTCTGAATTTTCTTGTAGGTTTTCAAGGGATTATATGAGAATGCATTAAACAGTCTTCATGTTAATGCTCATCTTGCCATTTTGGCTGTTGTTCGTGATGTTTGCAAGCTTGTTGTTAAAGAGCTCACAAGTTGGGTATGCTCTGTTGAACTTCTCTGTGTCCTTGACCAAATGTTATGGTCCTTATGTGAAATAGTTCCTTGTATTGCCTTGCCAATTACTGCGTTTTGTCTGCCTTACATATATTCTTATCCTGATACTGCCCTTTCTGCTTTATCGTATTTGCCTGAGTTTTAATTTTTTCTTCTTGTCACTAAAGTGGAATTCTTGAGGTTCTATGCAGGCCTGTATTTTAACAATTTTTGAATTGTATTTTGGTTGATAATTGTGGTCATTAGGATTGGAGTAACCTAGATGTTAGTGCAATTTTCTGGAACTGAGCTTTTACGAAAAAAGAAAAAAAAATGACTTCATATATGGCATGTACAATTTGTCCGCATTTGGTGTTAATTATTTGGCTAATTTTAACTGTTTCTTATAGGTTATTTACTCAGATGAGGATAGAAAGTTCAACAAGGATATTACTATTGGCCTTATACGGAGTGAATTGCTAAACCTTGCTGAGTATAATGTTCATATGGCAAAACTTATAGATGGGGGAAGAAACAGTATGTATAAAAATATTCCTTTTACTTATCAATTCTACGGCAGTCGATGCAACTGACCTATTGTATGATATATGCAGAGGCTGCTACGGAGTTTGCAATTTCCCTTCTTGAAACTTTGGTTACTGATGAATCCCGAGTCATTTCAGAACTCCATAATCTTGTAGATGCATTAGCAAAGGTTCCATTCTTATTTAGTTATTTATTTAGTGTATGTGAAAGTTTATATTCCATGTCAATTTCATTTTGTGCTTTCTTGCTGTTATGGCCTTGCACAGGTTGCTGCAAAACCTGGATCTTCTGAGTCATTACAACAGTTGATTGAGATTGTTAAGAACCCTGTTGCTAGTGTAACTGCTCCATCTGGTGCTATTGCTATAAAAGAGGATAAGGCTAGGCAATCCAAAGACAAAAAGGTTAGTTGAGATAATTTGATCTCTCATATAACCCTCGGGGTGTATTACTTTCTTATTATCCTTATTCTTTTTTGAAACAGGCTCCTAGTCTTTCCGCAGCAATCAGGGATGATTACAATGTGGAGCCTGTTGATCCAGATCCAGTTGGTTTCCATGACCAGGTATGCTGACATTGAATTGATTGTATTCTGATGTACAGAAGTCAGGACAAGAGTACAAAGTTAAAGATCAATTGATTAGTATTGAATGAAATAACCAGTAAATATGTTTCAAAGTCAGTCCGGCGTACAGACCAGTGGTCTGCCAGATGATGCTCCTAATAGAATGTTGACATGGCATCAATAGCTTAAACAATAATCTCCTTGAAAATCCAATTATCTTGATGGCCAATGTAAGCTGAATGATAACAATAATTACGCTCAAGCTTAACCGTATAAGAGGAGCAAATTCAGCTTAGTGTCCGCCTGCTACCAGCAGGAATCTTATCCACATATGTTGTCTGCCTCAAGTGGTCTCTGAATGAACTACCAATAATAGTTTTTTTTTGTGGTTTCTCTTTTTCATATTAACCAATAATGTTAAAACAGCTTTGGCAAGAGGAGGATGCCAATTCATGTTTCTGAGTAAAAAAAATGAGATGACAGGTAGAACTGGACAGGACATTCTTGTCTTTCTTCCTCTGCCAAACATACATGAACTTACTGTTCACCCTCTGTCAACTCTCTTCTTTCTTCTATTGGTGTGAACCCGGAATTGCTAAAAATACTGATGTTATTATACTAGTCTCTAGAATTTTTTTTAGTGCTCATTCTTGGTGTTTGATTGATTTGCAGGTCAACATTTTGTTTAAAGAATGGTACCAAATATGTGAACTTCCTGGCACAAATGATGCAGCTTGTACTCGATATATTTTACAATTGCATCAAAATGGACTGCTGAAAGGGGATGATATGACAGATCGCTTTTTCCGCTGCCTTACGGTGATTTTTCTTTTCATTGTTGGAAGAGTTCTCAATAATCACAAACTTTTAATTCCTTTTCATCCTTTTTTTTTTTTAGAAAATATCTGTGCAACATTGCCTAAAGTCTGAGGTGATAACTCCTGGTACACTGCAATCATCTCAACAAGTGCAGAGTCTATCCTTCCTTGCCATTGATATTTATGCAAAACTTGTTTCATCAATCCTGAAGGTAGGTGTAAACGCTTCTGAATTTTCTTAGTAGGGTTATATTTGCGTTTTATTTTCAAACCTTATTTACATTTTTGTAACCTCTTGTTAAAATATTACTCAGTGCTTGCCAATGGAACAGGGAGCAAGTAAAATCTTTCTTTTGTCAAAGGTGAATCCTAACTATAATTTTCTCTCTTAATTTTTCTATTTACCACAATTTAACATGATTGTGCAATCATTTTTTGCATTTCTCAGATTTTAAGTGTGACTGTAAGATTTATTCAAAAAGACGAGGAAGAGAAGAAAGCATCGTTTAATCCAAGACCATATTTCAGATTGTTTATTAACTGGCTGCTAGACCTTGGTTTACCGGACCCTGCTATTGATGGTGCAAACTTTCAGGTGTGGCTTATTTGCGTTTACTCTATTTTAATAATCTTGACCGACTGGCTGATGTTAATTGTTTATATTGCAGATTTTGGCAGCCTTTGCAAATGCATTCCATGCTTTGCAGCCCCTTAAAGTTCCTGCCTTCAGGTTAGCAGCACAAATTGGTTTACTTATCAGCTACATCATAGCTTTTACTAGGATATCTGACCTATAAGACCATTGAGTTGGCTAAGATCAATAGCATCTTCAAGTTAATTACAGTCAAAAGTCCTGGTTGTTGGTTGAAATCCTTGTTGAGATATCCTATTGGAGTTACGAATGGAAGTACCTCACTACAGGAAATAAGCGATCTTTTGATGTTGAGATTTATCTATCCAGCCTGTGCTTAAGAATTGTCAAGGGATGAAGTTTTCGTGGGTAGTTGCATTAACGAACTTAAGAGGTGCTTCAAAGTTATGGCAATAATGTCTTTTGATGGTCGAGCCTTATCTTTGTTTTTGGTGGACGTATAACCTGGACTATTTTAGAACGAACTTGAATGGGAGAGAGTTTCGAGAATGTGCTGATCTGATGGTTAAAATCAACAACATAAACTTTAACGAAACCAGTGAGGATTCAAGAACTTCTAAGTTGGACCCAAAGGGATTTTACTTAGCTAAATCCGATTTTGAGTGGCTAGGTGGAGAAATTAATGATGAACCATTCAAACAGTTTAATATGATCTGGAAGGCAAAAGTTCCAACCAAAGTTCAAGTCTCTACTTGGACAATGGTGCTAGGAAAAATCAACACAGCAGAGGTTATTCCAAAGAAATATCAGAAGTTCTGTCCTTGGTGCATTATGTGCAAAAAATGATTAAGAGTTAGTGAATCATCTTTTTCTTCATTGCCTATTGACATCCATTTTACGGGGTACATTATTTATTGAAGCAAAATGCCATGGGTCATACCAAAAAATGCTCAGCCCTTCTAATGGAAAACATTTTTGCTTTTGGGAAAAGAAAGAGTGGCCAAAATCCTATGGAAGTGTGCAGTCTCAGCTTTGTTATCTGTTATTTAGTAGGAGAGAAACTCTAGAAATCTTTTAGGATAGAAGAGAAGTCGTCAATGTTTCGTGGGACAAAATTCGACTTTAAGCATCTCTCTGGGCTTTAATTTCTGATGCTTTTAAGACATTCTTCTTCTTTATCCACCTTAATTGTCTTGGGTTTGTTCTGTCGGTGTAATTAAAAGTCTTTAGTCATGTGCACAGATCATGCTGTCTTCTGAGTAGGAGTTCTTGTAGATTTTTGCTCCCTTAGTTGAGGGAGGATTCTGTCTGTACGGTTGGAAATCTGGTCCACCACTGTCTGTACTCTTTTCTATTATTTTAATTACCTTTGTTTCCCATCAAATATATGTAACCTAGACTGTATGTTGTCTGTGCAGTGAATACAAATGTGGTTAAAGACATCATACTTTGCAAAAGTTAGAATTGTTTATTTTCTTTTTGCTGTTTCTAGATGATCTGATTTCTGGGGTCTTAGAAACACTAGTTTGGAAGCTAATATGACCATACACTCCGATCATTGTCTAGGAGATATGCCTTGTGGTGTCCCTTTGCTTCTGAATTTAGATTTTTTTTTTTCCGTGTAATATTTATATTGTTGCTATCCACCTTATACATCTCTGCTTTGCTTGGGAGAAACTTCTCTCTTTTCAAATACCTTCATCCTTTAGATCTAATGATGCTTCATTTCTTATTTGTGCAAATGATTACAAAGATTATGGGATTTGGTTGTACTATTATGTGGTGGTGTCTAATGGGTTGTCTGGATATTTTTAGCACATGAAATATAATAAAATAATTAATTTAATATAATTTTCATGATAGATCAATAGTTAAAATACATGATAGATCAATATTTTTTAGCACATGATAGATCAATAGGAAACTAAATTGGTTAGAGATGGAAACAAGAAATAGTAGGAATGATGATCATCACTTTTTGGCATACACATTCTACTTTTGCGACATTTAATGTGTAAAGAAGTCTTGTTATTTCATTTTTATTAGTTCATGCTTTGCTTAGTTCGGTTAAATTTCTTTCTTCAGCTTTGCATGGCTTGAGTTGGTGAGTCACAGGAGTTTCTTGCCTAAGTTACTCATAGGAAACTCACAAAAGGGTTGGCCTTATATCCAACGTTTGCTGGTAGATCTGCTCCAATTTCTGGAACCATTTTTGAGGAATGCTGAACTAGGAGTGCCGGTTAGCCTCTCTAAATTGCTTAACCATTTTATTTGCTGCTTATTATAACCCATTTACACTGTTGCCTTATTCTATTTTGGTTCTTTGGGCAGGTTCGCTTTCTCTATAAAGGCACACTTAGAGTGCTGCTGGTACTTCTTCATGATTTCCCTGAGTTCCTATGTGATTATCATTTCACCTTCTGTGATGTGATTCCTCCGAGCTGCATACAAATGCGCAATATTATCCTCAGTGCTTTTCCCCGCAATATGAGGCTACCAGATCCATCTACTCCCAACCTAAAGGTTCCTATTAGTCATTATTAATAATTTGGAGTTAATTTAAACATGAAAACTAATCTCATAAGTTGGTTCAGATTGATTTGCTTCCCGAGATCAGAGATCCCCCTCGAATTCTCTCTGAAGTTGATGCAGCTCTAAGGGCAAAGCAGATGAAGGCTGATGTAGATGAGTATCTCAAGGTACTTGATATTGCCTCTAATTATATGTTCTGCCTGATGAATTGGCCCATTTACAATATTTGACGAACAAAATGGACTGCCTAAGTGGACTGCTCTTTTGGTGTGAATGAGTGTCTCAGTAATTCACCTTTTAATCTGGGAATTCATTTCTTTTCCTCTAAATTCCTTTCCACTATGGCCATCTTTCTGCTGCCGTGCTGTAGTTATTACTTACTAATTTTTTATTCTGTCATCCTTCTCAAAATATATTTAAATCTTTTGCAGACAAGACAGCAAGGTTCCTCATTTCTGACTGAACTGAAGCAGAAATTGCTCCTTCCACCTGGTGATGTTGCCTCTGCTGGCACTCGTTACAACGTACCTTTGATCAATTCACTTGTGCTTTATGTAGGCATGCAGGTAAGTCTGGTTTTTGCACTATTTTTATGCATGTTCTGTTCTTCTGGACATCATAAAGTTTACCTGGTTTTATTCTGGTCAAAAGGCTAAGCCTGTTGGCTTATTTTGAGTTTGGAATTGTAACTGTCTGCTGTTGATATCTGTTATTATACTGTTCGTACATGTTCTTGTAAAGTACAAAAATACCTCCCAAAATCGATTTGGACTGACTATTTACTGGAAATTGTAAATTTTTGGTTAATTCTGAAGTTTTATCATTCTTGAACTTCTTGTGTTTTTGTTTAAAAAATGAGAGGATAGTCGAGGTATTTTTGATATATTAAACTGGAGATTTGAATTTGAAGAATAAAGTTAATAATTTTTGTTTCTGGAATCATATTCTTCAGGCCATCCCCAAACTGCAGACAGGAACAACTCATGCACAGTCAATGGGTAACAGTAGTTCACTTTCTGCATTCTTGGTGAGTGCTGCGTTGGATATTTTCCAGACCTTGATACAAGATCTAGATACTGAAGGACGCTATCTCTTCTTAAATGCGGCTGCTAACCAACTGCGCTATCCAAATAACCATACTCATTATTTTTCCTTTGTCTTACTTTATCTGTATGCTGAAGCAAATCAGGTGAGTTTTCTTTTGGGTTTCATTAGTGACTTCTTTTCTTTTGTTAGCGCGGATTGGAGTTTGTTTGTAAAGTATGATTTGCTCATTGACTCTTTTATCTGTCATGAGTTTAGATTTCAGATCCTTCATAGGAAGGTCTTCCATGTTGAATATTGGGTTAATAAAATGATTAATAGGACTTCACAGAACCATCGGATTTTCCTTATTTTGTTAAATTATCTGGAATGCTGCATATTTGACTTAATAAAATTATTATAGGTTACGAGAATTACCTTATTCTTTTTAATAAAGAATAAGAATTTTAAGTTGGTCGAAAATCTATGTTATTCAAGAGTTTCGCCTTAGGACCTGAAAGTGAGATACATTTATGAGGCTGAATGAAGGGAGTATGATTGTATTTTTGGTTTGTGCAGGAAATTATCCAGGAGCAGATTACAAGAGTATTGTTTGAACGCCTTATAGTTAATCGACCTCATCCATGGGGTCTTCTTATAACCTTCATTGAGCTGATCAAGGTAAACTTCTATTTTCTATCTAGATTTGTTGAAATGTGGAATGATCTTATATCGTTTTGTAATTCTATGTGGTGAATATACAGAATCCTAGATACAATTTCTGGAATCAATCTTTCATAAGGTGTGCACCAGAGATCGAGAAACTATTCGAATCAGTTGCAAGATCGTGCGGAGGTCTAAAGCCTGTGGAGGATAGTATGGTCTCAGGTTGGGTATCCGACAACACACACTGAGACTATCATGTATTATATATGTCGTGTGGTAATCTTGTGTTACATCACTTATGTAGTATTTTGTAACGAAAGCTTGTTTGACATTGTGTATATATCTAGTAAATTATAAGGCTTTTAAGATTTACAGGTGTCTTCGTCAGGTCAATCGTTCAAATTGAAACAGATCTTGTTTACACTCGGATCTGTCTTTTTAATTGTTTTGTCTTCGTTTTTAGGGATAAATGCGTAGACATCCCTCCCTCCAATATTTGAAAAAGCAACATAGACTTCTTTAAATTTTAGGTTAAGTAACATAAACGCCTCTAGAGTTTGTATTAGGAATTTTTTTTTTTTTAATCTTTATTTGTCTTATTTAAAAGTTAACAAAATAATAAAGGAATAAAATCATAGATTTCCTTGTGGTAAGGCATATTTCCCCCTGATAGGTTTTATTAATCACATAAGACCTTGATAAATTTTATTAATCATATAATCTCTTCTTACAAATATATATGTACATATATATTAGGGTTCGATTTTCTATTTAATTTCACATTTTCTAATCTAGTGGTGGAACAAATAACATTTCTTAATGGTGATGGCATGTATATATATTATAGTAATAATTTATTATAGAAATAGTAACATTATTTTTTAAAATAATTTAAAAATAGTAATTTATATTAATATCTTAATATATTGAATGAATATATTTTTTATATATTTTAATCTTATATAATAAAATTTCAAAAAATTAGTGATTTTTTTAATAAAAAAATTTGTGAAAAATCACTTGAAGTATTGATAACTTGGAAAAATATGAGAACTTATAAATTATTTATTTCAATTATATTTGTTATTATAAAAAATAGGAATATTATTACTAAAAATATAATATTAAGATATATAATTTTAAAAAAATTGATTACAATGTAGGAAATAAATTCTATTAAAATAACTAATTCAGGAGTCCATCGGTTATCTTAAGGTAACAATTACCTTTATTAAAGTGATTTTAAAAAAAAAATTATTTTTATTCTAAAATGTTAGCATAAATTATTACTGTAAAATTATTCAGAAAAATTATAAAATTATAATATATTTTTTAATATTTAATATAAACATAAAAATTAATTTTTCTAATATAAATGTGTAACACTATTTTTTAAAAATTATATTTTCGATATTTAATATTAATTTTTAAAAATATAATAATTATTTATCTATTAAAAAGTTTATTCTATAAAATAAGGATGATTTTTTTTATTTGTAATTGATTATTTTAAAAATATTGTTTATTCTATAAAATAAGCGGATCTATGATTTTTTTCCTTACTAAAAATCATAATTTTTTTATAATCCTTTAAAACTAATTAATATTATGAGAGTATAATAGATATTTTATTTATTAAAATAATAAAAAATATTATAAGAATTTATAAAAAAATAATAAAAATATATTTCATTTACAAGATAATATTTATAAAATTAAATAAATTTAATAAATTAAACAAGTAAATTATTTCTTAAAAACTAAATAAGTTTAATAAATTTAAATAATAAAAATATATTTCCTTTATATAGTAAATTAACCAAATAAATAATTTACTAAAAATTAAATAATTAAAGTATGTTAAATTATTTAGTAAATTTTTTAAATTCATAAAAATTATTTAGTGGTAGAAATATATTTTGATTAATTTTATTAATTTTTAAATATTTTATATTAAGTTAGTGAATAAAATATCGATAATGCTAATTAATTTCAAAAGATTATAAAAAATAAAGTCTTCATGTTACTTTATAATTAAAGGGTGAATTTGTTATTTTTAGGTATATTAGAAGAGTGTTTATGTATTTATTCTGAATTTTTAGTGTTACTTCTTTACTATAACACCGTTAAATATAATTAACAGAAATTAAGTTTTGAAAGGTTAGCGTTAATTTTATATTCAGTGGGATGTTTAATTCTCTTTTAAATTTGTTGGGGGGTCATGAATAAATACGCAGTGAATAAAATGAAAAATGTTTGATATTCGACGTTCAAGTTGGGTTGGAGTTGGACGAAGTGGCCGCAACTTTGACATTTCAGTCCTAATTCAAGACTGAAGAAGTTACTTTACCTCCATTAAATAGACAGCCCAGAGCTCTAAGAATTGAAACACCATGGATCAGCCGATGTGGAAGAGAACACGTCAATGAACCATGGTTACGGAAGATATTTTCAAATTTTGATTCATCCATGAAATAATATTTTCAAATTTAACCCTACGGCCAAACCTTCTTACCGATGGATAATAACTTTTTCTTTTACAAATTAACAATACATTTTATAAATATATATTCCTTATTCCTTAACATAACAACGGAATTCGCAGTGTCCGGATGCTAAATTGGATATATGGCTGGTAAGTATAGGATTACTCTTAAGTTGGGATAGCACTTTTTTCTTCGAACTTGGTGAGATTTGAAAAGATATGGCTAATTATTTATACAAGAACAATACCATAAATATCTGATTCCATAAAGAATTACATCGACTCTTAACCAGTATTTAGATTCTGTATGAGGAATACGGAGGTTTCACAATTTTCTGGATTCCAATTTTATCTTTGAGCTACTAGAAATCATTTATTAAACTTAACCTTTAACCCAGCAAGAACGGTGGTAGCCACGTCTTCAAGTAGGAGTTAATACCAGCAATGAGCACCCAGCAAATTCCCTGTTTCATGTCCTATCTCCATTCTCCAACCTAGAGAAGAATTACATAAATCAAAGACAGCTTCCTTCATCTCATGATTGTTCATAGCTATCAAGGAAATAGGCACCAACCTTTGCCTAATTAGGTCACCTAAGTTTCACCAACATTTGCCTAACTAGGTCACCTACGTTTCACCAACTCATTTATTTGAAACCTATATAAACTCATACCTCTCATTTGTAAATACAACACATAAAGATAAGAGAATTAGAGAGAAAGAAAAGCTTAAAAGAAAAAACTTGTGAAAGAATTTTGTAGGAAAATTTTTGGGTATAATTAGGTTGTGAGTTGTGAGTATTGTAAACACTTTCTATTTTTTTTTTCCTTAGTAAAAACAATCTGTAGTAGGTTCGGAGACATAGGTATAATTGGCCAAACTCCGTTATCAAATATGAAATTTGTATGTTTCTTCAATAACTGGTATCAGAGCCTTTAATGGTGAATTCTGTTAGTTCTTCAGCGAAGTTACTGTTCATGTGAATAGTAAAATTTTGTCGACAGTATCTGTTTGTCGACAACAGTGTTCTAATACACGGTGGTTCGCAAGAATAGTCAGAAACGATCCAGAGGAAGTCAGATTCGAGTAGGAGCAATGGCTGCARACGAAGGAAAGATGAAAATTGAAAAATTCGATGGTGCGGACTTCGGCTTTTGGAAGATGCAAATCAAAGACTATCTGTACCAGAAAAATCTTTATTAACTTCTCTCAGAAATTAAGCCAGAAGGTATGAAGGATGAAGACTGGGCTCTTCTCGACAGACAAGCCCTCGGAGTTATCCCATTGATGTTATCCCGCAATGTCGCTTTGAACATAGCAAAGGAAAAGACCACAACTGGTCTTATGGCGGCCCTCTCCAGTATGTATGAGAAGCCATCGACCTCTAACAAAGTTCACTTAATGAGGCGGTTATTCAATTTGCGGATGACGGAAGAAGTATCGATAGCTCAACATCTAAATGAACTCAATACAGTCACAACCCAATTATACCCAAGAATTTTCCCACAAAATTCTTTCACAAGCTTTTTCTCCTAAGCTTTTCTCTCTCTCTAATTCTCTTATCTTTATGTGTTGTATTTACAAATGAGAGGTATGGGTTTATATAGACTTTAAATAAATGGATTGGTAAAACTTAGGTAACTTAATTAGGCAAAGGTTGGTGGAACTTAGGTGATCTAATTAGGCAAAGGTTGGTGCCTATTTCTTTCTCCCACTTGAAGATAGATTGAAATCAGTCTTCACACCTCGATCTATGTAACAAATCCGGAGACGTAGGCATAATTAGAACTCTTACAATCTTCTCTCATTCTTTCTCTCTAGAATTAATGAGAGAATGGTTTATAAGTTAGGTTAGAGTTAGAGCAAGGCTAGAAAGGAGCTTGATTATATAGTTTTCTTGTTTTTCCTTCTTTGATTCTTATGAGGGTGCTTTAATGTTTATATTTTTGTTTATGAGAAAAAGTCTTTGCCTATCATTAGCTTTGTTTTACTCCAAAGATTATTTTCTTCAGAATTATATAAGTTCAGTCATGTTTTTCTTATGTGCAGCTTATTATTCTCTGGTCGGGAATATGTCTAACATTCTTCAGCTCTCAAACAGACCCGTTAAACTTGATCTTTACTACACCTTTGGCAAGTCACTTTCGTTTATCCAAAGATCACTCTCCTCGGATAAAGGAAGAGAGAGATTTCATGACTAAGGTTCCTTACGCCTCAGCCATTAGGAGTTTGATGTACACGATGGTCTGTACGTGACCAGACATTGGCCATGCAGTGGGAGTTGTTAGCAGGTTTATGTCAAATCCAGGGAAAGCTCATTGGGAAGTAGTAAAGTAGATTTTGAGGTATCTAAAAGGCACCACAGAGAAGTGTTTGTACTTTAGTAAAGCTGAGTTAAAAGTACAAAGCTATGTAGATGCAGACTTTGGAGGTGAAGTCGATCACCGAAGAAGCACCACCGGTTACATATTTACTATTAGAATTACAACTATTAGCTGGATGTCGCAATTACAGAAGATTGTCACTCTATCCACTACAGAGACTGAGTATGTAGCAGTGACTGAAGCGAGTAAAGAATTGATATGGCTTCAAGGTTTGTTAACTGAATTGGGATTCAAACAGGAGAAGAATATTTTGTGCAGTGATAGTCAGAGTGCAATACACTTGGTGAAGAATTCAACATTTCATCCTAGAACCAAGCATATTGGACTTTGTTATCATTTCATCATATCTTTATTGGAAGATGAGGTATTAATACTGGAGAAGATCCAAGGAAGCAAGAATCCAGCGGATATGTTGACAAAGACGGTGGTTATCGATAAACTGAAGTTGTGTTCAACTTCAATTGGCCTACAAGAATAACAAGATCGAAAAGATCTGCTGCATAGATCGAGGTGTGAAGACAGATTGAAATCAGTCTTCAAGTAGGTGATTGTCAAGTAAATAGGCATCAACCTTTGGCTAATTAGGTCACCTAAGTTCCACCAACCTTTGCCTAATTAGGTCACCTAAGTTCCACCAACCTTTGTCTAATTAGGTTACCTCTCATTTGTAAATACAACACATAAAGATAAGAGAATTAGAGAGAGAGAAAAGCTTAGGAGAAAAAGCTTGTAAAAGAATTTTGTGAGAAAATTCTTGGATATAATTGGGTTGTGAGTTGTGAGTGTTGTAAACACTTTGTATATTTTTCTTCCTTAGTAAAAATGATCTGCAGTAGGTCTGGAGACGTAGGCATAATTGGCCGAACTCCGTTATCAAATATGAAATTTGTATGATTTCCTCAACAATAGCATCAACAAGCAACCAATGCCACGAATTTCATATATAACCAAATTGGGACCCAGAAAAGATAATGGGACATGCAATGGAAGTATGTAACACTAATTCGAAAAGGTCATCGTGCAGTAGTAAGTACTCATATACAAGTACATACATAAAGGTTAGAAACTCTTTTCTTCTCGGAATCTTGAGGACAAGACCATACCCTTGTCTCGATCCCTCAGTTATCACCATGCTTGCACGATTTGATTCTGTGAAATGCTAATTAATTAAAATTTTCCTTTTTCTGTTAGGTTGGAAAGATCAAAAGATAGAACCACTATACCATGAAAATCAAATACAGAGAATTTTTTATCCTATTCATATGATTTCTAGTCAGGATCAAAAAGCAGCTATTCCAGATCTTCCCAAAGTTCCAAGATGCTGTGCGCGATCCAGTTTGTTCTAAGTTGATTTTGTTTGGTCCCAACTCCGAGTGCTTCCAATTGTTTTTTGAACCTCTGGGGTTGCAAAACATAATCTAATCTAATTTTGTTCAATCTAGTCCCTGGGCACAGGTTATTGGATTCTAAACAATTAGGCGAAGTGATACTAAACTCCATCATCACTTATTATATAGAACCTCATCCTACTGCAAGCAATCATCCAATGGTAACATCACTTTCGAAGAAATTAGTCAATATATATATATATATATATATTTATTTATTTATTTTACAACTACATCTATCATGCAGTGGTATCCTATCCTCACCGAACTCAACAAGATTCAAATTAGATTGAACTTTATAGCTGCTTTACTAACCCACTCTCCATGAAAAAATTAGAGCTTACCCATGACATGAAGGACAGCAACAAAAGCTATGAAACCAATGCTCATAACAAGCACAAGATTTGGAGAGATCTCCAGTCCTGAAGCATGGTCTGTGTAAAACTGAAGCATATTACCTGCCCCTCCCGACGCTCCACCACCACTTGTTGTCCTCCTCCAACGCATGCTTGCTGTTGCTGCTGCGCTTCCTCTTGCCGGAGCTGCTCGGTTAAAAGCCACGCCTTCACGCACAATAGCCTCCAGCCACGTTATACTAATATTGGGCTTTTAGCCCGACCCACTAAGAAATCCCAGGCCCAATTTTAACTGGATATCTTGTTTCTTTTTTGGCAAGGAGAGTTTTATACTTTTCTTTAATTGAGAACATCAACGGCATCGCATCTCGAAGCATCGTGAAGGCAGAAAGCGGGATGTCAAATCTTTGTAAAGTCTAGTTGACAACAACTTGCCCACATTTCTTCATCATCTCCCGAGATATCTCGATGCACAATCATTGGATTTTCCCATGCAATGTTCAAACTATCTGCTTTTTCTCACCCTTGACTTCTTTCAATATTTTTCCCAAATTTAACGAAATTTCAGTAGGTCAGAAAAGAAGAGGATTTTGCTTCAATAGTGGGCAAAACCCTCCTGAAGCCCTTTTTGGTAGACAATGAAGAAGAATAACAATGATATCTCTTCAGTCTTTCACCGTATAATTGAGCTTCAACTGAAACAAAGTGGAATTATCGTCTTGGAAACTGAGGCTACAAATGCTAAAGGTAATTAATTACATTGAAGACCAGTTAAAAAAGTTTTTTAAGTCCAATTCTTCAGCTTCCTATAATCGTTTCTAGTTACTGCTTTTATTGAGATCAATTATTGCTCCGAGATACAAGAAAATAGCAGCAAGCAGTAATTATATTTTTAGCCTTTAGATCGTTGTACCTCCAGAGAAGAGTTTCTGAATGTAACTTTCGCTCAAATAGATGAAAGTCATCCTTCCTTCCTATTCCCAAAGTGTTTCCACAACAAACATACCATTTAGCTCTATCACCAGTACAACAGCACCGGACATTATATCTTATGGCAAGTAAATCTGCAGAATATTTTGAAGAACTTGAAAATACAATGAGTACCGAAGAAACCATTCTACCTCGTACACAAAAGAGTTACATAAAAATATGATAATTTGGCAGGTCAAATAAACTAAAAACTATCTTAAGTACAACTGTACAAGAGGAAAAATAAGGTTACCAATGTTTATTTTTAAACTAAATTCTTAACAAATCAGAACTATCGGATTAAAAAAATTAAAAACAACTAGGCTTGTTGAGTGTCAGATAGACTGTGCTCAAATCAAAATACATTAACAATGTCACTCTACCTAGAATGAAATATGGACACAACGCTAACCCACATACATTAGTTGGGGTTGAAAAAGAATTAGAATGCCTCATACAGCAGCACATTTTGGCAGGCTCATAGTGGTCATTACTGTTATGACCATGCTAAGCATCTAAATCAGATGGTCTAAAGATAGTGCTAATCCTAAGTAGTGTGTGTATCTACTGAAACTATATTGCTGCAGCAGCAGCATAAATCGATCCCAAGATTCTCAGCATTAAGTGGCATGTTTAAGCCGTTAAACCCTTGAAAAATCTAACACCTTTCTTCCCCACCCCAGTTCCTGCAAGACCGGATGCTAAGAGAGACCTGGAGTCTGGCCGCCATTTCAACTCTTTAAGAACCGAAAATAAAGATGCCAAAGCTGGAGTGATTTCACTGTCCTTTATGTTGTTACATGATACAACTCTTAGCCTCTGAAGCTCCTTCCAAGAAAGAACTACAGACTCCAAACCTCCAGTTTTTAGCAACGAGCATCCTTCCAAAGACAAAATTTTCACCCTCCTAACGAACAAGGAAATACATAAATGAGTTTGAATTCTATTAAGAACTAATTCCCTAGGATCCTCAATAAGCAAAAAGATCGTGCCAATATCGATGAATTTTTAATATGCATTTTTCATACAAGCCCATAATAAAGGCTTCAGTTAACTTTCTCCTAGCTACACTTATTTCATCAATTTCTTTCTTCTTGTTTAAATCTATCTATCATTTTCAAACATTGCAGGGCATACATTTATCTAAATCACATATTTTATTTCTGCTGAAATCAAATTCAAGTGTCAACAATTTTATACAGCATGAAGAATTTATTAACTTGTGCAACATAAAGATAAACAAAAAACTCCATTTTAACACCACAATACAAAATGTCAATGAAAAATCAAGTTAATTGCCCCAAAATCGTTTCAGAATAAAAATTCTCTTAAGCTCATTATTCAACAATTAAATACACTCACTTTTTCATCAGAATCAAGCAGAACAAGCAAATAAGATATTCATAATACCTGCAAACACTGGCAAGGCCAAACACATCATCATCCAATCCCCAACAGTTCTGTAAACCAATCTCGCTAACATTCTGACAAACCAAAAACAAAGCTTCCACACTCCGCTTATCCCTTATTTGACACTGCTGCAACCTCAATTCCTCAATAGCCACACAAGACCCCAAATGCTCAAGCGAACCCGGCCTCGAATCAATACTCTTACATGACTGAAGCCTCAAAGTTTTCAAATTCCCACAAAATTGCAGAGCTGACAACCATCCACCATCCATTCTATGATAAAAAAGAGTCAACTCTTCCAACATTTGACAACATTGACCAATCGCTTTAATCCCATCATAACTTCCTTCACACCCACTCAACTCCAACTTCACTAACCTTCTACAACCGTGAGCCAATATCGTTAGCCCTATATCAGAAACAACGGAACTGTAGAAACCATTAACGGAACCAATCAATTTCACTACTTGTAAATTTTGACAAACAGAAATCCCCTTCAACGACAAATCCCCGAAACAATGCAACTCCAGTTCTTGCAAAGTCTGACACTCGTTAGCAATACTCAACAACCCTTTTTCGCTGCCCCCAATAGCAACTATTCTCCGCAAATTTGGATACTTTTTTGCCAGTAACTCAAGCACCTGATCAACTGAATTCGAAGCCACAACGTCGTCGTTTTGCTCGATAAACCCGTTGTTCGTACACAACTGCCGAGTATCGATATGAAATGAAACACACTTGTGGGTCACCAGAATCCCCGAGTTCTTCGACTGACGAATACAAGCAGGAATTATGTCAATGTCAGTTAGATTCGGGAACCGCGAAAAAACCCGACCCGAGTGGAGAAACGACCAGTCGGTGAGCTTGAGGGATTTGACCAAGCGGCCGTGAAGGGACAGCCAGCGCTTGCAGACTAGAGAGTTGGAGACGTGTTGGGAAATTGGGAGCTCGGAGAAGATTTTGAGGAGAAGCTCATCGGAGAGGAGGGAGGAGTAATCGGTTCCGGGAGGGTGTACTACAGGAGATTGAAGATTGGAAATTTTAGGATGATAAGGTGATGTCAATGGTGATGGTGATGGTGATGCAGAGAAGGAACGGACATGCATCTTGCCAAATGCATGCTTGAGATCTTGCCCTTTCAACCATATATCTGGTAAGCTTAATGTTCTGACCCTCTTTGATTTTGGCGGTGGCTTACTGTCAGTGTTAGGGTTAGGGTTTGGATTTGGATTTGTCTCTGCTGATTGTGACATTTATTAGGGTTAGGTTTCCTCTAATTTCAATAAATTTTATTTTAATATCTTCTTCTTCTTGTTTGTTAGCTGCATTTCTAGCTACTTACACAACCGAAAACTAAAAAATAAAATAAAATAAAATAAAAAACAGATTAGATTTGTGGGGTGTGGAAATTTCTTCTCTTCTTCATTTCTTAATCATTTTCATATGATTCTTTAAATAGTAAAAGATTCGCCGCGGCAACAACTAAAGTACTATATTAAACAACTCACTAAATAGCGCCACGTCAGTCCAATGGCTACTCTTTTATGAACATAGAGTGGGTGGGCTCTCCTCTAAGCGCTTTTGTGATTTCGGAATGATTAATAAATGAAGTAAGCTCATGGATTTGTCTCTTGCGGTAGTTACTCCCGGCCTGGACTGTACTTAGTAACTCGACAACTTTATTTTCACGAGCCAGGCAGTCTGGCACTTGTTATCATTGTCGGTATAAGCATTCTCATGTCCGATCATTTACTTTTCGGATTAAATTTTTACTTTCATTCAAAATTATTAATCCTGTCAACGAAATCATCTTTATTATTTGCAACAAAAAATCCCTCAAGACTTCTTCAAAGTATTTAAAATAAAAAGAAAAAAAATTGTATTTGTACCATAAATTCACAGTTTCATTGATGGTGTACTTAGAAAAATCTGTAGCTCAAGGTTTAGCATTACTAGCATGTATAAAGCCCATAGAAAAAGAGCTGGGTCTTGTATTGTTTTAAGATCAAAGGCCCAACCCATTAACAAATGACATGGGCTTGCTGAGTTTCTGTGTAACAGATTAATTCATTAGATGGCATGCCCAGTTAGAACTATTACAAAGTCAATGAAATTGCATAAAAATTTTTTTTTTTTAATTCAAAGTGTTATCACGTTACTGTTCTAACTTTATGGCATTTTATAAGATTACCAGACAGCATTAATATATATTTTTTCTCTCTGAAGGTAGCAATCACTTTCAGTACAAACCCATCTTGTCTAGCGGTACTTAGCGACATTGCAACTTACCACAACAGGCTGAGTCTCAGCCTCATCCTCGGCTCAGGCTTCGCTGCTTTTTAACTACCCAATGATTGATTTGATGCACTCTAACTTTCCCCGCCCCTCCGTCCACGTTGGTAGAATCATACTGCTACTAGTAAAATAAATATACCAAGTTTATCCAATAATAATAAAACAAAATTATCACATTGTAATTATATGTAATAAAAAATAAAAACAAAAATGTGAAAACAAATTTTATTTAATTAGACAAAAATTTAACAATAAAAATTAAAAAAAAAAAAGCAGGGTGAAGGGCGGCTAGCTAGTTGAAGATACAAGCTGCCACATTGACATGTGGTGAAGCTAACACCAGCGTGTCTAAAGGTGAATTATCCTTTGTAAATGATCTACAGGTGTGCAGTTCCCACGTCATCTACTCCAGTCCAAGGTTTCAGTTCCCCACGCGCATACCATTCAACAGTTCCCCGCCATTTTGTCCGTGGATTTAAACAATACCCTTTATGATTTATCAAGGGACCACGTAGTTATTAGTTTTGCATCATACTCTGCCACCACGAAGTTTACTCCATTGATTGATTGATATTATTACTCGGCTTTCTCTATTTTTAGGGGAAATATGAGAAATGACCCAAGATTACAGAGTTTTTTCTCAAATCTTAGATTTCTTATGATTTTTCTAATTAAATCAACTGAATGACAAATATATCCTTTTTATTTAATATCTCTCACTTCTCTCTCATCAATCATCCACAATAATTTAATAATATTTTGATGATTATTTGATAAATTTATAATTATATGATAAATCTAACGATTAATCGGTAAATCTGATAATTATTTAATGATGGTTCAAAATTTTTTTAATTATTATCTAAGAAATTTGATATCTTTCTAATGACTATTTAATAATGATCTGATAATTTTTAAGTAACTCTCATTTGATTAAAAAGTATTAAAGAAGGAGGAGAGACAAATAAAGAAAATATAAGACTTAACCATTTTTCAAACGACCCCTAATTTAGGATCATTTCTCATAATTTTTTTTTTTTTTGAACTTTTCATTTTCTCCTCCTTTTGATAGGATGAGTCCTTGACCACAAAGTTTGCTAGTGTATGTTCGCTGTTATTTACAGGAGATGCATTGGTGGTCAGTATGACCTTTTAGGTTCGGAAAAGCATCACTAATTAATTTCTTTACCACTATTCTCTTCTCTCACTGTGTTTGATATTTGCTTATTTTATATATATTTTTTAGTCATCTCATCGTTGACGTGAAAAGCTTTTGGTGGTTGTTTTCTCATATCGAGCTCTCTACTTCATTCATTTTCAATTACTACAGAATATCTTTAAATTTTCTTTCTCTCTCTTTCTCATCCATCTCTGTCTATCACATACACAACCACACACAACCCACAGCCTAGCTAGCATCTGATTCATTCTTATCTTCATAACAATTAAGTTAAGATTTTGAGCCACTTTTAATCCTCTTCTTCGCTATAATATTGACTTTTGCTCCCTCGAGATCCTCCATGATATGAAACTTGTTTTAGAGAAGAAAAAATGATACTATGTTGCACACTTCTTCTTCTTTAAAAAAACACGAGTTCAGTAGTCAGCAACTCGTCTCAGCATGAGCCAGTGCGTGCCGAGTTGGGATCTCGATGATTATCCAAACTACGCTCGACTCTCTCTCCGCTCCCGCTCCAACTCAACTGCGCCTGATGTCTCCACGTACTATATCTCTCTCTCTCTCTCTTATAAAATATATTAATACATGTACAAATTTATATACTAATTTTTGTTAAACGGCGTCGGTTCATCTGGTGCAGGCTAGACTACGAAGTAGCAGAGCTAACATGGGAGAACGGCCAGCTGGCCATGCACGGGCTAGGGCCACCGCGCGTGCCTACCAAACCCGTGGCGAGCTCTTCTACCACCAAGTACAATTGGGAGAAGCCACGCGCTAGTGGCACCCTCGAGTCTATAGTCAACCAAGCAACTAGCTTGCCTCAGTGCAAGCCCCCGTTTGATAGTGGCGAGGAGCTGGCTCCCTGGTTTGACCAACAGCGAGTGGCTGCCGCGGCCGCTACCGCCTCCGCTACCATGACTATGGACGCTTTGGTCCCGTGCTCTAACCGTTCTGAGGAACGGACCACGCACGTGATGGACCCGGTGACAGGGCTAGGCGGGACTTGCGTGGTGGATTGCACAGGCTCAGCTCGTGTGGGGTCTTGCAGTGGGCCAGCCGCTACTCAGGATGATGACGTCGTCCTGACGGGTAAGCGGGCGAGGGTGGCGCGTGTCCCGGTGGCACCCGAGTGGAGCAGCAGGGACCTAAGCGTGAGCGGTAGCGCCACGTTTGGGAAGGATAGCCAGCATGTGACTCGTGACACGTATGACATGGACATGGGCCTCGGTTTCACTTCTAATTCAATTGGTTCGCCTGAAAACACCAGCTTCGCCAAGCCTTGCACGACGGCAACCACCGCCGACGAGCATGACTCCGTTTGTCACAGCACACCACAGGCAAAGTTCTAGACTTTCTATTTTCTATATTTCTTATACGTACTTTGCATGCATGTAGTTTCATATATATCCTTCAATTATTTATTTTCTTTATGGTGGTTCTAAACAGATCGATACTGACTTTTATACATATATTTGTATGTGTAAATGTGTTGTGTTATTTATAGAAGGAAGAAGCAGGTGATGAAGGGATTAAGAATAAAGCAAATGGGAAATCCTCGATTTCAACTAAAAGGAGTAGGGCTGCTGCTATCCATAATCAATCTGAACGTGTATGTTCTATTTCTCTCTTTTAAAAATCTTTCTTTCATTAGTCCATTTTAAAAAGATTGAAATGATTAAGCTGACAATTTGACTTCGTGTAAAGTTCGATATTAAATATATATATATGTTATTTGAACTGGCCTGGAAGGATCTGAGCTTTCTCAGACTTGTTTGGTCTTTATCGTAACCAGCTCGTTAAGTGTTTTAATAATGTTGTCTACCAGTTTTATATCAGACATATAATATAATATAATATAATATATATATATATAAATTTTTTACCAAGCGCTTTGATTTCCAGAAAAGGCGAGATAAGATCAACGAAAGGATGAAGACACTGCAGAAGCTGGTACCTAATTCCAGCAAGGTACGTACGTAGTTTCACTCGCTGCTTTGTTATGTCATACCATTAATTTACTCGTTCAAATAAACGCTGCAATGCTTGACTCAATGCATTCAAAGAATCCGTCCCCGTGCTAGTCAGTCTGCAATTATTGCAGCTAGTTATAAGTTAACATTAATTCGACCTTATCGGATCACTTTGTTATATAAATATATATGTTATGTAAATTATTAGCTTCTTGTATTATCTCTCTTTTACATTTTCTTCGAGCACCAATTTTCTTCATGTCTTTTATTCTCGATAATCGAGCTAGCTAGGCTTCTCCCAGTCTTTTAACTTTCAGTAAGTATAGATATTCTTAAATTTAACAAGATAATAACGGGTCATTTTAACAGACATCCATTACATGTTAATATTTAAGCATAATGTTGTTAATTTTTCATTTTAACAGACATCCATTACATGTTAATATTTGAGCATAATGTTATTAATTTTTCTTAAAACTTACTTTCAGTTCAATTAATTCTTAATTCATTTATAGATCGGGAGCTGCTAGAAGTGACCCACAAAATGATAAAGATGAAATATAAGGAACAAAAACCTAAAGAATAACTCTTTTCCTAAAAGTTCTCTTGCCTCCACTATCACTTCCCGAAATTATGCGCTGGCGGAATATCTATGAAATTTGGTTCTTATCCTTCAATATATACCTTCTTTCTGGTTTTTTTTTTTTTTTTT